>JANZXR010000008.1:9532001-9546681 GCA_027575705.1 Erythroxylum echinodendron | reverse complement strand
AATAATAATGATACTAACAAAATAAACAAATAATAACCTAAACAACAAAAACACTAAAGTCTAAAACATAAAAGGGTGTGTGGCAATACAACCCCGACATAATGTCGTATAGGTATCATATTAAAAGGTATCACATTTTATTTCTTCTAGTGTGTCAATATGGAGACATATTGGTCCTATGTTGGCCTAAAAACATGTAAAAATCAAGAATACACTAATTTTAAACACTTAATATGAGATTTTAACCAAAATTCAACAAAGCAAGACTAAGAAAATAATAATGATACTAACAAAATAAACAAATAATAACCTAAACAACAAAAACACTAAAGTCTAAAACATAAAAGGGTAAAAAGTATTAGGTTGTCTCCCGATAAGTGATTGTTTTTGGTCATAATCTCGACCTTACTGTTAACACTTGTTCAACCTAGATTTATCTTCAACAACTTGGCTCTACTCGTGTATCTAAAAGCAAGATTCATTAGCTTATAAATAGGTCACATATTTAAGTATAATAAGGACATATGGTATCAAATTAATAAAACCAATTAAATATGCTAATGCCCTTTTTGGTAGTAAACTATCAATATATTAAAGAATCATAGAACTCCTTTGTTCTTCTATTGATTGTGGTAGTTAGCTCTGTGGAAGTAGTTGCCCTTTATTTTTAAGATGACTTTTGATAATTCCTTGACATTCGTCCTCTTTGGCTTCTCTTCTTCATCTTCCACCTTCTCCTCTTCTTCTATCTCTTTTTGAACTGCAGCTTCCTCATTCTCTTAAAACTTTAGCTCCTTTTCACTCTTTAAGGTTGTTTCATTCACTTCCTCTCTTAAATTTAGCTCAGTGTATTTAGATAAAACATCTGACTACTCTTCGAAAAACAAACTTGACAAGTTGTCCATTTGAAAATGATGTGTTACAGAAAAGGGTCATTGCCTCATAGGCCTTTTAACTTCTTAAATGCTTGCCACAGATATAGTAATGACTTTAACATGGAGCTCCTTAAAGGTTTGATCCTAATCTTATTTTTGTTTGTAAAAATTTGAGTGAATTAATAGTTTTATACAAATTCGAAATAATTGCTCCATTATGGATTACAAGTATTGTTATAAAGGATGCTTTAAAGCTAGTTTTCTATACAAATTGCTTGCTTCTACATATAATCTATTGTCTGAAATTCATGATTGAGGTGGCTAACACTATAAATGTCATCATTGATAATGATTGAACTTCGAAATACATATCACCTTGTCTGACATTCATGATTGAGGTGGCTAACACTATAAATGTCATCATTGATTATGATCAAACTTCCAAATACATATTACCTTGCCTCAAATCCAAGTTTCTAATATTATCATAAGCAATGACATATTATAATCTTTTAGAGAACACTATTCTTTCCACCCCTCCATTATGTTTGGTAGTTATAATAATGGGCACTTAAATTCTAAAAGTATGCCACAAATACATAATCAAGAAGGAGAGTTTTAAAAATAAATAAACAAATAAAAATAAAATAAAATAAACAAAAAAAGATCCTTGTCTAATCAGATTGTAAAGTTGCGAATATTAACCCCTAGTTCCTGGCAACTACACTAAAAATTTGATTGTAAATTACCACAAGTGCTTAACATAACTATAATTAGCATAGGTAAGTATAAATTGATCCCATGAGAACTATTAGTTAACTACTTGCTATTTACAAAGTTATTAGGATAGACAAACAATTATAAATGATTGAATAAGGAGGTAAAATGATTAACAAATGTAAATGCTAAAATAATGCAATAATCAAGAATAAATAAATCTATGATAACTAAATTTAGGACAAGTTTCTTTAAAGACTTTACTATATCCAATTTTCTCTTGGTTTAATAAGTACATCTTTTTTTTTTTGAACCATCAAAAGTTTATAACTTAGATCATATTCTCTCTAGAGATATATAACCTTTATTCATAGTTTAATAAACTGAAATTTCGTTCAAACTAGACAACTTAAGAATGCTCTAATTCATTTTATAGACTCTCTTGATATGTTTTACCCTAACCTAAAAAGATCTTGTGGCTTTTTCTTAAATAGCTCACACTTATCCCTCTTTATCAATACTATGACCTAAACACACATCTCACCTCTCAAATCATGATGCATAAATCAAGTATTAAATCTTTCACTTTTGCTCTTTCGATTCAATCAGTAAATATATATATATATATATAATACATAAAACTAGAATTTCACTAGACCAAAGAAAAAAATCAAAGTATGTCACATCTTAGGTTCATCTTACCTAAATCTATATCCAATTTAATTTATAATCAAACAAAGGATATCAACATAAAAGCAATAAATAAAATAAGATAAAGGAATTATTGTTCTTGAATCTTGAATATTTAATCTTCAAAAAATTATTTATGAAATCTTGTTATATTTTCAAAGAATGATGTAATCGTGATCAAGACTTCTGGTTTAGAACAATTTCAAAGTAACTTCTTGATATTTCTTGGCCAAAGGAACCCCTTCTTTTCTCTAAATCCAAAACCTAAATTTTTAATTGCCCATGTTATTTTAGAAATTCTCCGAAAATCTATGTTGCCAACATGAGACCTACATAAGACTCTGTAGTGTGGTATTCTTCATCCAGAGAGTAATAGAGGGATATAAGGTTGTGCAAGAGAAACAAAAGAGACTACCTTTGAACACGATAACATGTAGGTGTCTTACTCATGGGTTCTTCCTAGTTCTTTCATAATTGCTCCAATTTAGTCTGAATCTTCTCTAATTTTGCTCATTTCCCTTATATAGCTAGAAATAAGACTTGAAATGATAATGCTTCTCAAATTAAGTATTAAATTCTTTAAAAATCACCTAAAATACAAGTAATATGTCGTGAAATAGCAACAAAACTAAAGTATTTCTAACATACATCAAATATCTAGAAATTTAAACTGCATAAGAAAGCATTAAACTGGTATATAAATTTTTTTCTCGAAACGCAAAGTACGAGGGATATCCAAGAATTCACAATTAATTGGAAAAGTCTTCTAGTGGTCTATAGAGTTTGTCTTAAAAGTAAGAGATACCTAAAAGGATATTTAGAAAATTTAAATTAAACAGGAAAATCCTAGAAAAATAGATAGAATTTCTCTTAAAATGAATATCTAAGAATTTAAAATTAGAGGGGTTCATAAAAAGTTACAAGATGACCATAATTGGCAAAACTTGATAGGGAGATTATTGCGTTCTCCGCAGCCAAAGTCCATTTCTTTTCGCCTTTGCAATAAAAAATATACCGTTTTCAGTTCATTTCCGTTTGATTAATCTTAAAAAAACATTAAGCAGACAAGACGGTGCTACTGCTTTTCACTAGAAACAAAGAAACTAGTCAGGACAAGTGTAGCATCTAAAGGTATGCAAAGGATCTCTTAAATGGCATTTGGAGATTTTTTACAACTCGGACGGATTCACGGAGTTTTCTTCATTTGGAGGTATCCCAATTGACAAGTGCAGGAATGATGGTCTCTTGACAATTGTGTCTGCTTCTGAAGATTTGTACATTTTTACCTTTAGACCATGCATGATACCAGTTTGTAATTTCTCCCTTGTTTCTATTATAACCTGCCGCCTTTTTAGAGCATGAAGTTGTAGGTTCCTAGAAGTATAAAATTGAACTTCTTAGAATGCTTGGTCAACATATACCTGAGTCACATAGATTCCTTTTTATATGGCTAACCCAAGAATTCACTTTTAGAGAATGAAATTGATCATTTTTTGGAGATTGAATAACTGGCATGATCCAAGGCAAAAATGGAGGTAAAACCAAAACCTTCTATATAGTTTATACTTTTTGAATTACTATAGAAAAGAATCTTAGAAGGTTAAAATATATATATAGTTAAATATTTATCTAAATTATTTTAATACAAATTGACATATAATTAAGTGTAACTATGTTTACATAAATATATATAACAGTCAATTGTATAATAATTTGTAACCTTTTTGTATTGATTCAAAAGAATAATAATAATTTTGAAATACTAAAACTAAAAAACTTAGAATTATCGAGTACGAACCACTTCACAGTTTTGACATTTTTAATTAATACTATCATTGACGTTGCTTTAAATTTGTTTACAGTACATAATTGTAAATATTAGTTTAAAGTATTACAGTTTCTTATTAGATTATGTAAATAATAAAACGCGCAAGAAAACCAAATAATTAGACTCTATCGATCAATTCGATTGACTTGATAGCTTCTACATAATTCTATTAATAAAATACTCCAATCTATGACTTAACAGCGTAGGGCTAATAATATGCCTCCCAACCTTACCTTTTGGGTTGGGATCAATACGCAAGCCAATTCCAAGCACACAATCGGCTTTATGAATATTCAACACAGGCACCGACAATCCAAAACAAAGATTCGAGTATCATTTCGTACTGGTTTAAAAATGGAACAGTATTTATAATATTAGTATCGGCCGTAAATACCAACCAGTAATAGTATTTTTTGGTTGGTATCAGCCAGTATCTTAACTTTCTAAAATGTCAAGGATCAAATTATAAATTTGAAAATTTTTATCCTAAAAACCATCTCTCGCCTTTGAGTCTGCATCTCTTTTTCTCGACTCTCACCGTCTCGTTCTCTCACGCTCGTGCTCTCCCCATCCCCGATCTCTGTCTCACTCTCTCCTCCTTCCCTTATCCTCCTCGAATCTTGGCTCCTCCCTTCGTTAGCATCGGCTGAAGACACCACAACCTTCCTCGGTTCCTCCACGGGGACCCGAAGATGCCACCGCCCACTATATTGCACCACATCGTCCCCATCACAGCTCGGACACACCGCTACACCAGCCCACGGCACCACCCGTCACCAACCCAAAGCAAGTCGTTTGTTTTTGGGTATGTTTTTTTTTTTCGAATTTTTCATGCTTAATTGCAAATTCTATTGGATTGGAATTGTTTATTGGATGATGGATCTATGATTTTAGTTTTGTGATGAATGTTTTGCGTGTAGTGTATCTAAATTGATTAGGTATATGACAGTATGAGTGCATCTGAAACCTGAATTGGTTCGAATGTTGAAAAATTTGGAATTGAATTGTTGTGTTTTGTTTTTGTGACTTTTGTCATTTGTTGTGATCTAAATTTCCAAGAAATTGTTGTATGTCACAATGAAGAATAATGAATGAGTTGTTTAATTGGTTGTTCACGGTTTGATCGAGAGGAAATTGCAATTTATCATAGAAATGAATAGGATTAATTGTCTTTAAGTTTATGCGATTTAAGGACATAAATTAGAACATAATTTAAATTTTGAATGAAAAGTTAATCTTTATTATAAATCGAGCTATATATTATAAATTGAATTTTTAATATCAAAATAGATTAATTAATTTATAGTTGAATTATATGATTAGTAATTATACAAATTGAATTATGATTGTGAGTTTATATTTATGATTAGATTATTTACTGAATTAATCAATAATCATATCAAATTATAGTTAAGAGTTTATAGTTGTATGATTATATCACATAATTATACAAAATAAGTTATACAATCCATAGAAAGAAAAGAAGATTAAATTTGTTATGATATAAGTTTATATTTAAATTATAGAATTACACAAAATAAGTTATGTGTAATTTTAAAATTAAATTATGTGATTATATAAATTAAATTATAAATATGAGTTTATAGTTGAATTATATAATAACAAAAAATGAATTATAATTGCGACTTGTGAATTTATGATAAAATTATATAATTATACAAAATTATATAACGAAAATTGAAATTGTAATACTTTAAATACTTTATATTATTCTTAATTTTCTATTTATATTTATATTTCAATGATTGTCTTTTTTTCATATAAATTGTGGCTATTATTCATATGTAAAAAATCTGAAAATTATTATTATTTCAAATTAATTGTGATTATTATTTATTATTTTGATTTTTAAAGACATGGTTAAAAATATACAGTACAACTGTACAATATGACAATGGAATATTTTGTAATTTTTAAAAAAATTTAGGGACGATTTTATAAATTTAAAAAATTACCCGAAACAATATCCAGTATTGACCGGTATCAGTACAGTACCTTGCCAGAACTCAATCTGATCCCAAATCTGGTGCAGTATTAGTAACATTAGCCCCAAAAAGCTGTACTATATCAAAGAATAATGAGATCAGAATACCGCAATTAAGCAAAATATATCAGAAGCCGTTGCTGCTTGATCAATAGCTGGAGGTAGTTTCCATCAAACAGTTGAGTTTCAAGTTATCACGGAAAGGTTTAAGAGGATGGCAAAAGTCGGCAGACTTGTATCAATCCTACACAGTTTACTTTTACAAAGAAATATATGCTATACAACAGTGTCAAAAGAATACAACCAGAAGCGCAGAATCACAATTTTGTTCCAAATCCAAATTGATTGTTACACGTACCTGTCACATACATTAAAGAATCAACCATCTAGCAATCAATCTTCAATTACCTGGAGTTGTACACTGGAGAAGCAACATGCCGCTTACGATTGGCATCATTGGCAGTTGCTTTGATGAAAGCATTCACGTTGGCAGATAGCCTTTGTGATGCAAACTGACATATCAGATGTTATAGCGAGTGGATTCTAAACAAGTTTAAGCTCACGATACTGCCAAGCAGTCCATCATTTCCACCAAACAAACATTTATACCAAAAGCGATGCCAGAAATGTGAAGAACGAAAAGTGCATAGAAGTTAGCTGTCACAAGGAATATCCCAACAACTAACATGCGTCAAATTGTTCCCTCCCCTTCCTAAGCAACACAACTACAAAATTTCAGTTTCAATGTTCCATCAAAGCAGTCTCAGTTTCTGACAGTGGAGCTGCAAAATAACAAAGAAAGGTTTAGATCAGTGACATTTTTCAGCCTTAGTTGTTAAATATAGCAGGTTAAGGAAGAGCATACATAAAGAAGCAAGAGCAAAAGGCATTTCTTAAGCTACAACCTCTAGTTAGCTCTGAAATGGTAAAGACGAGCAAAATTAACGTGGGATACTGCCAAGGTCAATCATGCACGTCTTAAGACACAACATTTAAACATGCCTAGAGAGTGAAGACATATACTGAAAAGCACATTACTTGCAATATAGGGAAAGTTACATAACATTGTTAATCTACGACTGAACAATATCTATAAGCTAGGCCGTAAGCTTGTTAGCTTGGCATGCACAACTATGCACCTTGTGTTTGAAGCCCTGAATTTTAAGGGTTCAGGGAAATTGCACCACATAATGGATAGGAAACATAAATGCCCCCATCAACAAATAATTTGCTGCCAGAGCAACATACCTAGTAGATCCTCATAAGAATCTGCTAAAAGTGACGTGTCCATTAAAAAAGGAGGAGATAAGGCCTCGTCCCTAGGTTCTTCAATGTCATAAAATGTCTGTCCATCAGATATTGCCCCATTTGAGCCAGCAGCAGATAGGAAGCCATTTGCAGGTTCATATTCAGTAAGTGTATCCATCTCGCTTAAGAGATCCGGTAAATTGCCATAATTCCCAACAATATGACCATCATAAGTATGATTCTCAAGCAAGACAGAATCCATCTGAGATGTAAAAGATCGTTTGCTTTCTGTTGAAGCCGCTTTCTTCTCTGGGGCCAGTCGAGAAAATCCATTCACATCAAGAGGCAAGAAGAAATGTTCGGTTGTTTCATCTGAATGACTCTCTCTAGATGACTCCAAATTGCAGGATTGCATAGACAAAGCTGCTTCTCTTACAGATTTCTTTAGGTTTTGCACATAAAAATAGTCACTATCTGCAAATAGAGAAAATTAGAAATGAAAGCCTCTCCAAAGTTTGTTTAAATACCAAAACCAATACAGTGATAAAATAACAAGTTTATAGACATGCAGAAAATGAAGTTGATATTAAATGAAAGAACCAAACCTTGCGGGGGACTATGTAAGCGGTTATTTGAAAATGGCTGGTCCACAGAATCCCTTTCTGACATATTTTCCATCTTGTTCACTTCAGAAGATACTTGTCTCCTCTGTACATTTCCACTCTTTCCTGAAGAATTTGGGGTCAAACTGAACAACTGTGGTAACTTTAAAGCTGGGGGACTGGCAGAAATCTTGTCAAGATGAACAATGGACATTTTTGAAGTCAAATCTGCAACATCATCTGAGCTACTCTCCTAATTTTATATGAAAAATAAAACTTATGTAAGGAATGATTCAAAACTATGTAAGTCGTAATTCTAATATCACATATAATTACCAATGTCCTTCCACTACTCTGAGCGTGCATAGGTGATGTTGCTCGACCACGAAGCCTATTCAAGGTTGGCAGGTTGGATTGAATATTATTGACCTTTTCTGTACATTCTTCAATTGAGTTTTGTATTGCTGGAGCAACTTCCTTAAGTTGGTTAATAAGAACCTGACCAGAAAAGTTTCAGGCAATTAAAAGCTTTAGCAAAGGGAAGCAAAGTGAATGCCTACATTGGTTTGAGCATAGGCCTGAATTCTTCACCCTATAACTATAATGCACCAGGGACTCTCAAAATATCGTATTTGATAAATTCTATACAAACCGCTCAACCACATATACAGCACATTAAAATGAATTAACTTCTTATAAAGTACAAGGATAGACCTCATCTTGCACAGATATAATATGGGACAGAGAAAATAGAAAGATAGTAGAAGCTAAGGTTCAGAAAGAATAGAGAGAGAAGTAGGAGAAACGATGTTTCCCAATTTTTAATAAAACCCTGAATAGTAATGGGATAACAGCAACAACAGATTTATAGGAAAGTAAAGGGCAGCCTAAGAAATTTCATAAAGATATCCTAAATTCCTAACGGAAGAATAAAATAAGTGTCCCAAATTTCATCCTGACGTAACTACATCTTAAGTCTCTAAACCAGGAACTGAATCAAGAGCTTCCTCTTCTTTTAGCAAAACCATAACTACAAGTTTGAGAGAATCAGCCAAAAAAATGGATCCAAACCAAAATGCTTATTAAATTATTGCCACAAAAGCAAATTGAAGTAGCAATTGAAGTTCATATTTGGAGAATATTAGCCTACAAAGCAACTTGATATCCTATGTAAAAATACTAATTCTTTACCTGGAAACTGACTAAATGTTGTTGATGTTCTGCAAGAGTCGCAGCCAAAGATTCAGCATGGCCACTTGTACCACCATCATCTGAACTTCGTAATATATCCGGACCTTCTCCATCATTAGCTTTTGCCTATATAACCACCAGTAAGCAAAAAAGCACTTCACTACAAAACCAAATAAGCTTTTGCTTATTCGATCTCAATCTTAATACCCATAGCTATACAAGCTTTTTAAGTGAATTCGTCAATCATGCTCTTGTTAAGGGAGACAATATGTATGCTACAGTTTAGTCATTCTCTCAACTGCTCTCGTGAAAGACCACTTTTAACAAATTTTTAGATTGTGTACTTGGGAAAACAAATTATATTACATCCTAATATTAAACAAATAACAAACCATAACATCAACAGGGAGTGTGAAAATTTAACGTGTAGGGCCATCAAGCATTGAATTACCAAAACAATCAAACTCCACATCGTATTAATAAATAGTAAACGACCAGAAATGTAATCAATCTTACCATAAGAAGTGACTGTTTATGAATACGTTGCAAAGCATGTGTCCAACGCCTAATAACTTCAGCTACATCAACAGTGGGGTGGGATCTCCCACCTCTATCATCAACTCGAGAATGCGTGTCGTCAATTAATTGACCATGGGAATCTTGTTCTGTCTCATCCATATGTGCATCAGAATAAGGGACCTCAGAGCTCTGATCCATAGCTGAGAGCAAAGATGATCCAGAAATGCGGTACCTGTGAAAGAAGATTAGGCACGAAAATAAAGTAGAAAGATGGTATCTTCAGCATAAAGAAAACAGTATCTAACTATTCTTTACCTATGTTCTCGATGAGCAATGAGATCCTCAATTGGACCAGAAGCAAGAACCTCATGCTGACCTGTTGATGAAGCTGACTACTATGAAAGTGACTTGATGGAAACACATGTATAAATGATAAAATTTCACAGAGTACCTCTTAACCTGGTCTTACCAGATAAGCCCAAACAAGGATAAAACATTGCGAAGGCTAAACTAAATATATTGCCCCTAGTAGCTACATTTGACTTACAGTAAAGAACAAACCTGAAGATTTTCATTTATTGAAAACTTGAAACAGCATGAAAACAACTCAGATACCAACTGGCTTGTTAAGATATGATAAGAAAAAAGCCCAACAAAGGAAACCGAAAGCATGAAAAAATAAAAACAATTTATCTACTCAAACATGATGGAATTCACAAAAACAATTGATCTAATCAAACATGACAGAATTCCCTAAACTAGTGATGAAAACAAGGACAAAGGAATAGTTTAAAGTTTTGTAAACCTGAAATGGAAAGTACCAATCTTACTTTTACGAGAAAGAATCGACTCCCACAAACGGGTGGCTTTTGATACTAAATGGGAATTCTGACTAGAACTTGATACAAGATCATCCCATAGTTCTCCTTCCAACTTCACTTTGTTCCTCAAGTCATGCAGTTTTTCCAGCTCTTGCTGTAAATATGCCTAATATGCAATTTTTAAAACTGAAATATGTGAGCAAAACATGAAGTTGTATGATAGAACTCTCAAATCAAAAGTTCTGCACTTTACCTCCTCAGCACAAAGACCACGAAACTCGGCAGTCATTTCATGGGCCAAATTTGACCACATAGCCTGTCTTTGTACTGCCATTTCTGCATTTTTAAGAAACTTCCTTCTTTCAAGAGCTATTCTAGCCTGTTTAAAAGAAGAGATTTACACACAGAAGGCAATCGTTGTTAATGATATCAAATTCTCCAACTTGCTAAACTTCATCTGAAAAGATATTAAGTGCTTGGAAAAATGTCCAGTGTTCCCACTAATAAAAATATCGCATTGGAATATGGAAACAAAAAGGGTTGTTTCAACAGGACAAATTAACGTAATCACAAAGGTCTATTGGATAGCCAATTATGTCGTTCTCTTCACGAGGAGAATAGAGGTATTGATCAACATGCATATCATCATTTACTCTCCTCATATCAAAAATGACGAGTTGTAAAAGATGGTAAGCACATACAGCCCATGCAGAAAAAATTACAGCATCCCATCTACTTGCTGCATAGTTGAAACCATGTAAGAATTAAGAAGATACACTTCAAATGCACGTACACATGTTTCCATGTTTTGATCAACTTCATTATCAGAAGTCAGTGGCTTGATTCATGTTTTAACATAATTTATTATAAGTGCTACCCAGAAACAACTTGATCTGTGTTTGAATGTCCATTACAGGATACACTAAAATTTGAGTTACCTTTGTTACAGGAAGCAAAGTAGCTGCATGTTGAAAGGCGACATCAGTTAATGAAGCAGGCAATGGATTTGAAGACACATCAGTTGCAAATGTTCGTCTATGAACTTCTCGTAAAGCATGCAAAGAAAGTTGCCATAGAAGTTCAACAAATCTGCAGAATTGTCAAAAGCTTCTTCAAAGAGTATTCACAATCGGCATCTTCTAAGTTCATATCTAATGACAAATGCTAACAAACTCCTAACAAAATAATAATCAACTAGCAAAAATAACAAAAAGAAAACTGAAGATTCAGTGGCAATGAATTTCTACTCCTACATTATTAATCAAGTCTTCCTGTTGCCTTTCCACACTGAATCAATTATTAATCAAGTCTTCCTGTTTCCCTTCCACACTGAATCAACACTTAATGAAGACACTGTACTTTTCAGTTATGACCAGCAGATGAAAACTCTCTCTACTGTCTTGAGCCCAATTGGCTAAATTCAAAACAAACATTAAAATAATCAAAGAAGGCACTGAACATTTCAGTTATGACCAGAAGAAGTTACTCTCACTACTACTGAGTTGAACCCAATTGGCTCGATTCATATCAAGCATTATAGTAATCTTTCTCAGCGTCTTTTCTAAGCAATCAGATGACAGTTCCCTAATACGGTAGAAAAAGTTGAAAAAACAAAAGAACTTGCCTGGGTCCACAACAAGTAGCAAGTGAGGAAACCCTTGAATTGCTCCTGGGAAGCGCACCCTGTGATTCAAGCTCACTAATAATGCCTTGCACAACCTGAAAAACCAGATATTTCGCGATTCGAAATTCACAGATTCAAACAATTCGTGTCCGAAATTAAACCAAATCAAATTTAAATCAAGCCCAATCCAAATTCCGTAATTTAAAAAAGATTTACCTTTCGAAAATCGCGAGACTGCGCCGAATCAAAAATCGGCCAAACCTTATCGAAATCCTGAAAGATCGTCAAACAAGAAACCGAAATCAAAGTGTAACTTCAATCAATCAATCACAAACATTTAATAAAAATTCACATTAACAAATTTATTTATTTATATATAAACGAATTAGGTTACTTTAGCGGACTGAAGAGGGCCGCGAAGAGAGGAGAGGATGAAGTAGAGGAGCTGTTCTCCCAATTTCGGGTTGGAGTGGCGGAAGAGTCCCACGCGAGGAGAAGAGTTGGAGGGTCCGAGTCCGATGATAGTCGGATCCATTCCTAGGAGCAAGCAATTGGTGTACATTGCGCTCTCTAGTTCTATCTCTCTCTCCTTCTCTCTATCCATCGTCATCTAACACACACACTCTGTCTCTCTCCTCCTCTGTTGTTAAGCCTTTGCTATTTTCTCTTGATCTTTGATTCTCTCTGTTTCCGGCTTGGCTTCTCGCTTCCTGATAATAATTTGTACGATTTTTCAAAACGGAAGTCCTTGTAGTGTGCGGTAATTGTGAAATGAACCCCAAACAGAAAGAATAGAAATGATTGGCATATGAATATAGCCTGTACATTTATAATTTTTCTTCTTGTAATATTTTATATTTTTACTTTTTGCGATAAAATCACAAATTCAAACTCTATAAAATGTTGAAAAAAGAAAAATAAATTTGAAATATAAATAATCTATTTTTTATTGAATAATTTAAAATATATTAGAATTTGATAAATTAATGATTTTTATATCATAATAATTTTAAAAGTTTCTATAAATTAAGTTAATCTTTAATTAATAAATATTAAAATGATTTAACATTATTAATTTACAAAATTTTACCATACAAACTGTTAATTTGTATTTAATTTTGTAAATAATAAAATTGCAAGTTGAGCTGCATTGTTTGGTGGTAAAATTAGTAGTAACAAAGTTATAAGGGCTAGAATTTTAAATTACATTTGAAAATGGGGCCCAGGATGGATGAAGGCCGTCACGTTATAATTTCAAATGTGAGGAAGGGAGGCTAACGTGCACCGGTTGGAACTGTTAAAGCTGCCGGCTAACCTCAAACGGTTAGGTGTAGTCATCTGGTTGCTTGGTGTAGTTGTCGCTTACTTCGATCTTCACGGTAGCAACTACGGGACCAATGCTCTTTAACCAATGCCTTAAGTTATTTTAGACGGTAAGTTTTATAATAGTATAAAATGGAATATAATATTATTTTGTCATTTAAAATAAGATTTTATAATAAAATAAAATAAGAGAGGAAAGTTTTATATGATATCCCATTTATCTTGAACAGTAAAAATAAAGAACTTAAAATAATTAACAATTTTATAATATATTACGTTAAAATTTTTTTATTCAAATAATATTTTATTATATTATATCATGAACATTTTTATTCTTTTTAAATAATAATTTTTTAATATTATACTTATTTACGTTTCATTTTAATATAAATTATTTTATTAAATTCTATTTTATTCTATTCGGTTAAGACTTTACGTATAAGTAAATATAGTCTTACACACTTAGGCACTACACTACACTTAAGGTATATGCAGAAGGCAAGTTGACGAGTAAAGGCAAAGGGAAGACAGGCACAAAAACGAGACGGTTTGGCCAGGAATTATACATGTTAATGCCAAGGTAGGAATGGAACATTGTCGTCTCAGACTGCGAGCACTCTTTGTTTATCGCAGGTTGTTCCTGTATCTTCGCCGACCGCCCAATTAATTACGATGCCATCTCTGCTACGTATATATATATATATGGAGCTGTTAGAGAAAGAATCGATTTTAATGTTGGTGTGTTTTATAATGCTATTTCTACTTCTATTTTTCCTTTAGTTAATTGGGAATGTGTTATGAAAGCTAATAAGATCCGAATATGATGTCATGCTCGAACATAGGGCATACCCATTTGGAATCAATCATTGGGGCACTTAAGCTCCCACCCACTGGAAGGTGACATGTTAAAGGAGAAAAGATATATTCTTCTTATTAAGTATATATACTAAGGACGAAGGGGATGGACGACCACAGAATTCATCTCTTTCGTCCGTTTAATCTGACGGTTATTACCCCCCTCTTCCCGTCTATATGTCATATATTTAGCTTTTTCTTGTGTTTCTCTCTGTCTCATTTCTCTCTTTTTTCTCTCTCTCTCTCTATTTGACACCCAGTTCCTTATGTCATATAGTATCTTCATCAAACAGCCTAGGAGGTTATTCTTGAGGTTGAGGAGATCTCTGCTATGAATAAATCTCTCGTTTCTCTTTTCTTTTCTTTTTTCTCTTAGCATCTT
>JANZXR010000008.1:9515066-9531901 GCA_027575705.1 Erythroxylum echinodendron | reverse complement strand
TTAAAATTAATTACAATATTTTAATTAATGAATATATTGTAATTGATTAATTACAATATAATTAATTAATTAATTAATTAAAATATGATAAATTTTTATTTCTTAATATTTTTACAAACCAACCACTGTCAATGGTAATAGTAATCATTCCTTCCTTTTAACCAACCATCACAATTATAATGATAATATCCATTCCCATTCTTTACTATATTCATTCTCATTCTTATTACCATTTCTCTGTGCGAACCAACCGCCCGCTAAGTTTCTTAAATAGTTGGAGATTAAGGATGTCAATTTTACCTCAAGTTTCTTAAATAGTTGGAGATTAAGGATGTCAATTTTACCTCGGCCTAACTCGACCTTATTTTGACCTAGATTAACCTAACCACGAGCTAAAAGTGATCAGTCTGATCAAATCACAAGTTAAGATCGGGGTCAAGCATGAACTGACCCATAATCCGACTGTTACTTCAAAAACAACTTATTTTTAACATTTTTAAAAATATATATATATAAGATAAGCCAAGTCAGCCCGTGGCATAGGATATTATATCTCTTTTCACTCTAAGGCTATAGGGGCATATCAGACTTTCCAGCAACCCCTCGAGTGATAGCCCAAAATCTTTATGACATTAATTAAAACTAATCCAATTATGTATTGTATTTGCATTTCGTACTAAGTGGTTCACCTCTATATATATGATTCTATATCCGTTGTATGTTCTGATGTATATACTAAACGTCACACTGGCGTATTGGATCATCTAATTGTCCGTCGGTGATGGTTTTGGATCCTTCTCTGAAGAGAAGGAAGTTCATTGCTACCCCCATGGAAACTAAGGTGATTTTCTTCATCACCTCTTTTATTTTGGTGAAGTGGGTCGACATGGGTTCCATTGGAATTGGGTCTTTAGATCTGACTATGTTATATGCCTTTAACCTGCTATTAGTTCCTTGTTGTGCCTAGTAATCTTATGCATATTCCAATTCTGATGGGTTACATCAGGCAAAGCTTGCAGCTTTGAGAGAAAAGATTGGGCGAGAAGTCCGGGTATTTGAAACATCAAGTCCCTCTTCAACCCCAAATCAAGTGTCCGATGATGGTATGGAAAGCTTCAACCTTTGGTATCTCTGGTTTAGAAAATTATAATGATAAAAGGAGATTTTGGTTCGGAGTTTTTCTGTGTGAATAATATTTAGATGCTATCTATCTTTTTGTGCAGTGGACAATGATGACTTTTATGAGTTCACTGCGGAAGACTACGGCCGACTTATGGCAACAAAGAAGGAAGGCAAGTGACAAATTTGCATATTAAGAATAGATATAACGATTCTATGGATGTATATTATCTGATTGTGAAAATAGTTTGTCCCTTTTTTTTGTGCACATGATTTGCTGGTGCATGTGCATAATCGTAATTGTTGAGAAATAAATATTCAATTCTGAATTTATATTTAGGTTTCATATCATTCACTATAAGAAAAAGTGAAAATTTGGACAGATAAATTCTTAAAGACAAGAAAAATTCGAGAAGCTGAAGAAGCTGCTCGACGGTCGAGATTGACAAAGGTGCTTCCTGATTCCTAGTGGATCCTTTTTTGCTTACATTAGGAGCTGATCTATTTTAAAAATGTTATCAGATATTACACTGTAGTTTCAAAAACTGCTTGGTTATTTTTCACTGAACTTGTGTATTTACCTTTTGTATTCAGGCAGCAGTTAGGATTCGCTTTCCTGATAATCACACATTGGAGGCCACTTTTCATCCATCAGAAAAGATTCAGAGCTTAGTTGATCTTCTCACGAAAGTGGTTAGACGACCAGAATTGCCTTTCTCTATATGTATGCACAAACAAGCTCTTGTGATTCAGAATATTCTTCTCTTGAAGTTATTGCCTAGAAGCTTACTAAATAAGAAAGACTAAAGCATGGATTATAATCACCACAGATACTACTCCTCCAAAAAAGCAAATAAAAGACTTCTCGCAGGATTTTTATTCAGCTGGCTTTGTACCTGGTGCAATTGTGTATTTTTCATATGATCTACCAAAAGGTTAGTTCATTCTTTAAATTCCTTGGAAAATTGCAAATGTGAGTTAAGAATTTGTTAATCTTGAGTTCATTACAATTTCGTGACATCCTGATCGTGACCATTCATTTTTTCTCCTTTTTGGTGATTATGCTTTTGTCATATATTTGTTACTATTCTATTTTTTCCACAAGTTTCATGCTGTATTTGAAAAGCTCTTTAATGACTCTTTAGAGTTGATATATTCAATGATGATGAAGTTTTATCTTCGCAAAGATTTTTCACGAGCAAATTTTGTATATATTGCTGTTTAGTTTTTAAGATGCCTATAAGAAGCCTCTGAATTCTCTTTTTACTATCTTGTCCGAGTTAATATGATTTATACATGTCTTTCTGATGCTAGTTCTTATACTTGCATTATCCATTCACGAGCTTGTCTCATATATTTTTGTATCTTTCCTGCGCTGCTGTTCAGATGAGGATGCCTTGGCTATCAATTCAGGTCCCTTCCTTAACGAAGAGATTATGTCTTTGAATGGTTTGGATGTTATTTGCGAATTGTTGGAACCTGTTCAACCTGAACCAGAACTTGTGACACAAATTCCTTCCCCTGTTCCTCAAGAACCAAAGTCTGCAGGCAAAAAACCCATCAAACCAAAATGGCTGAAAATGTGATGCTATCAACCACATAGTAAGTTTCTTAGTTTCTCTTTGCCTGCTCCGGTAGTTCTACTCGGACATTGCCTGGTACAATCAACTGCAATGATTCTGATACAAGACTCTTATTGCTGCAGCAAACTCCAATCCGTGACTTACATTACTCTTGGAGTCGTAGATGCAATTGGGCCAACTAGCATGGGAAGAAATACTTGGATCACCAGATGGTTCAATGGTGTAATGGGGTTCAACGTTTTAATGGATTTAACTGACCTTTAATTGTGACTGAACATTGTTTATACTTGCAAGGAAAGATAATGTGAATATTGTTATATTAGCGACATAAGTGATAACTTACTTATCTTAAACGTCGTGTTCTTATAAGAAAAAACAAAAAAAAAAAGGCCACTGTGTTCTAACATCACTTGCTTCTCTTGGTCGATGCATTCATATGTTCATCTCAACAGATGGTGGTTCTTGTTAGTTGACGTATTTTCCGTACAGTCGTCTGTAACGTGACCAAAAAGGAGTTTTTGGAGCATCCAATCTGAGGAAGATCTTAGCGCCTCATCCTTTTCATGGCAATCACCTTCAGCCTGCCAACCAAGTCTCTCTCAGGTTCTTGACCTCAAAATCAATGACGTCACAACATAAAACAGCTTCTAGTTATGAAAGGTAAGCAAACAAATGAGAAGAGAGAGGCTGAGCTTGAAGGACAGGCTTGCAGGGCGGGAATGTAGGAGAGGCCCAAGCTGGATGATCCATTCAGTATAGAGGGCAACATAATTTGGAATATTAGGGATAGTTAGTTAATTAATTAATTAATTAATTATATTATTTATTATATTGTAATTAATTATATTTTAATTAATTGTATTTAATTAATTAGTATTAAAAATATTTTTTAAAAAGAGTCATTATTAAAGAATGAATTTTATTACTCTACTAAATAGAAGTTACGGAAGATTTTCTATAAGTCAGATATCAAACTATTGTCGCTTTAATAATAATCAACAACCAACCACTCACGTTTTATTCTTTACCCATAAATTCATTCTCAAACTCATCAACTAAGTAACCTTTAATGATTTAAGTTGTCTGGTATTTTTATTCCAATCCATGCCCTGCTTAACGTCCCCGCCTATCTTCGACTCATTTCTAGCATTTGGATAGTCCTTCATCGTGGATAAATAAAAGAGAATAAAGATGAACTAGTAAAACGTAGAAGGGACGCAATTGGTTTTTTGATTGCCCGGAAAGTGCACGCAAGAGAATGGACAGCAAGCTTAGTGACAAAGGCAAGATCGCAATCTTACCCCCAAAAACTAGAAAACCCCTTTTCAGTTTTCAATATCCAAGCTATGTTGACCTTGAACACCGAGTAATTGTAGCACGAGACAGACGGATGCCCGCTTTGACTAGCAAGTGTAAACTTTTGGTGTCAAAAACTATACTTTATGACCGCTGGGCATGGTGCTGGGTGGCTGGTCCGCCTTTGAAATATTATTATATCGAAGTTCTTGGGAAACAATGCTATGCGCATAGCTCTTGTTATCCTTGACTCTAGTCTTGGATCGCTTCTATTTGCACTCAAAATAACGTAGAATCGCCCATTTCCAGTATTCCTATATTTCGGCATGATAATGTTGTGAAGGAGTAAATTACGGTTTAATCTCATTCAATTTTTTAGAGAGAGAATTTCATATTCGGTATGCACAAGGACCCACCACATTAGATGAAACTCTTACACTAACACTGCCGAAGCTCGAACCTAAGACTTTACACTTAACAACCTCTCTGAAAACCAATTAAACTATCCGTACAGGCTGGACAGCTTCTGCCTACCTCCAGAGGAGTTAGGTGAACACATACTCAACTATCTAATAAGAAGAATTAGACGGCCCATCTTTTCACACAAATCATTTAGTCACCACACCTGTAACTATTCAATTTCAATGTGTTCAACTACCGCTCAAAACCAAAATCTGTTGTAGGTGGCAAGGGGTTTCTATTTAAGCGTTTAGAATACTGATTAATTAACTTCTCTAAATCAATTTAATAATATTCGAGAAATAAATAAGTGAAAATAGAAAAATCGTGACATTCATCTCGTGAGTGGCGGGTATGGTTGACGTCAGACAACAAATCGGTGACGTGGCATATGGTTGTGGTCATCTGACTTGGAGACCACAATCAAAAGGTAATAATCCATTGCCACGTGTTGATATCCGTTTAGTTTTCAGGGCCAATATTATGGTAACGTAATACTGAATGCATTTATTTTTATTATGGGACGGACGATTCGTGAGGAAACAAGGGGGATGGCATAGCGAACTGGAAGATACGGAGACCATACGGCGGCTGGTAAAAGGTACAGTCTTACGTCAGAAGTTACATCGACATTTTGGTAATCAACTATAACTACTACCGGCAAACTAGAAATCCAATAAGTCGCTGTCCCACCAAATTATTTCCTCCGAACGCCTTCTTTCATGTTCCTGGGCTCTGTTGTCTACACAAAAATATCTTCTTGCTGACTTCTTCCCCTTTTCCACCAATAATTTTTACCTCCGCAAAATCCGAGCTCACTTCTCTTGGCTTTTTGATCTCTTCTTGTGGTAAATTCTCTTCTTTTGGTAATTGCTGTGTTCGATCGATGTGATTAAGTGTCTTTTCGATCTGCTTTTTTCTTTGATACCCTCTTCTGTTTTGTTGTTATTTCCGATGAGACCGAGAAAACGATGTAGAATTTGTCGTGTTTTTTTTCAGATGATGATCACTGCATGTATGGTGTACCCTTTTGGCTATAGTTGTTAACTTTTTTCTCATTCTCAAGTTGAGTTTAGTTGACTTTTTGGTTCAGACTGTCTTTATTGTAAATAAGTAGTGTTCTGTTTCTTATTTTCCCTTTTCATGGGTTACTGATGACGATATAGTTAGTGGTTGACGAAGAAGTTTAAGCGGAGTTAGGAGATGAGTACGGGTGACTGGTTGTTGGAGAAGCGATCTACCCTTAGAAACGACTCTTTTGCGCGAGACAGTGAGAATGGGGCGCCTGAAACTGGGTGCCTCTCAGTTATCGTGCTTGGTGCTTCCGGTGATCTCGCCAAGAAGAAGACTTTCCCTGCTCTCTTCAATCTCTACCGTCAGGTAACAGATCATTCTTACTTATATATTATGCGTATATGTGTCCGGAGAATTGCTAGTTTCTCCCTTTACATGGACTCAGGGCTGATCGTTTGTGGCTAGTATCTTTACATAATATACAAGTTCTATTTTAACTTTAGCGAACGATTGGCTGAGAATTGGTTTTGATGCACAAGGGATTTCTGCAAGAACATGAAGTTCACATTTTTGGGTATGCAAGGACAAAAATCTCAGATGATGATCTCAGAAATCGCATCCGTGGGTATGATATTTTGCAGCTTCGTTTGCTTGTAGTTCTCAAAGCTGTATGGTTTGTGTGTATTTGTGGAGTTAACAACGAATAACAAGGATGATTCCATTTTCATATTTTGATTTAGCAATCATCTGCTTCTAAACTATTGAAACACAAGATGGAGGCAGTGGGAAAAAACAAGTTTCATCATGCATACACGTGCTTCCTAGCCCTCAATTATATCTCGTATTATCACAGTGCTGTTGTGCTAGTATCTTTCACTTTCACACACGTTCTACTTCTGACCTTTTCAGATTTCTCTGGCTTCCTTCCCGTTTCCACAATGTTTAGTGAATCTTGCAAATGAGACTTGATGATTGCTGGACTATAATTATAGGTACCTTGAGAAGGATGGTTCTTTTGGGATCTCAGAAGATTTATCTAAGTTTTTGCAACTGGTTAGTCCTCAACTTTTCATATTTATATCCGTTGCTTTTTTCGTGCCTGCATCAGTAACAGAACATGGGTTTGTGTCATTTTGTAGATCAAATATGTAAGTGGTTCCTATGACTCTGAAGAAGGCTTTCGGCTATTGGACAAGGAAATTTCGGAACATGAATTATCTAAAAACTCTATTGAAGGGTCATCTCGAAGGTTATTTTATCTTGCACTTCCACCTTCAGTATATCCACCTGTTTGTAGGATGATCAAACAGTGCTGCATGAATAAGTGTAAGCTTCTCTAGCAAAAAACTTCCAGTATCTCATGCTACCATTATCTTTGACCAAGAGAGCATTCCTTTCGTGTTAATATCTTATCATCATTTGCATATGATGTCAGAGAACTGAATAAGAGTGAACCATTAGGTACAGTAATGTGTTTGACCACTGGAACTATCTCTAGGCATCTTTTGGGGGTTGATAAAAGGAAAGAACGTAAAAGAAACCCAAATAAAAAGGGAAAAGAAAGAACTGTTGTGGTTATTTAGACACCAAACTAAGTGAACCTTTTTCTGGCCTTCTCTGTTTACTTGTAGTTGTTCCCAAATAGGAATCTGAAATGATTTCTGTTCTAAAATTTTGTTTTTATTCATGCATATGTTAGTAGATACCTTTCTTCTGAGAGGCGTACTCAATGTACTCCTGGAAGCTTGATTCAAGTGACCATTCTGTTCTGTTTAACCATTTTATAGGTAAACTTTGCTTCTAACTTACTGACGCAGTTGAGAAATCATTTGGAGTGGCCACTTTAACTGTGGGAAGAAAACTCTTTTTGTGTTCATAAATTTCTATGTTCAAGATTGGAAATATTTACAACTGCTAACCGGTAACTGATGTATTACGGATTAGGTAGTAGCCAAAATATTTGTAAAACTAATCCCCCTGTTTCAGTTTTGTCAGAAATCACTTCTTTTCTTGTCATTTAGGGTTCTTTGAACATTTTTTCCCTTCTCCTGAGGTTTTAGGCTATGGGTAGTAGCCCAACTCTGCATGTTGACATCATTTGCTTCCTCAATGAATTGGAATTTTTCAACTAGTATTGACATTATGCATGCCATTGTATTTCTTTTCAGCTGATCTTGGTGGATGGACTCGGATTGTTGTCGAGAAACCTTTTGGCAAGGATCTGGAGTCTTCAGAGAAACTTAGTTCTCAAATAGGAGAGTTGTTTGAGGAACCACAAATTTACCGTATTGATCATTATCTGGGGAAAGAGTTGGTGCAGAACATGGTAGGTTGTTCCCGAATTGATGCATAATTTAT
This sequence comes from Erythroxylum echinodendron, assembly GCA_027575705.1. NCBI lineage: Eukaryota > Viridiplantae > Streptophyta > Magnoliopsida > Malpighiales > Erythroxylaceae > Erythroxylum > Erythroxylum echinodendron. Next base: position 9,524,072 of record JANZXR010000008.1, on the reverse strand, counting down.
ATTCCTCAGTTTTTTTTCTTTTGTTAGTGTGGCCATTTTCTATTTTCTTGGTTGGATCTGCAGTTGGTACTTCGCTTTGCAAATCGATTGTTTTTGCCTCTTTGGAATCGCGACAACATTGACAATGTCCAGGTGAGGATATTTCTTCTAGGCGTTAAGCTGAAAATGGTTTTAGAAGTATATGCTTAGTAGCACAATGATAATGCAGTCAAATTTTCCTCATCTTACCCTATCAATAGAGAAGAAAGGAGAGCAAAAAGAGGATAAATTCACACTATTACGAGTAGTCCTCAGTTTTCACTTTCTAGTCTTAAACCCTAAAAAATCAAATTGCAAGATTCTACCCTATATTTATATTCAAGAATTAAAGTTGCTCATGTATTCTGCATCCAAATTCTATCTTGATTTTGCAGATTGTATTTCGAGAGGACTTTGGAACTGAAGGTCGTGGTGGATACTTTGACGAATATGGGTATGCATAATAGTAGATACTGAATTTTCATAACTGTTGGAGCATGTGAAGGAGATTAATGCCTTTTAACCATATCAATGTGTTTGAATATGGACTTGGCATGTTCATAATTCCAGTTAGGGGGCTGGATTTTCCATTTCAGTAAAATTACTCTCTAGTGAAATTAACTCGCTAAGTTGCTAGTTCGAAATAACTAAATGTGCCTTCAAAATTACATAGTCTGTTCCGGATGTTGTTTATCTATGTAACTTAGGTGTGGGAAATGTATTGATAATTTTCTTTCATTTTCTTACAGAATTATCCGCGACATTATCCAAAATCACCTATTGCAGGTGAGTTCCAATGACTTAACCTGAAGAAGTGTCCAGGATAACCGAATTGTCCTTCACATATTGAAGCAATCACTTATATATGATTGACAGCGTACAGTAATTTTTGGTTTTGGATTGTGATTTTTTCCACATGTAACAGATTCAGCCCGCTACTTATTTCAATTGGATAGGATATTTGTAGATTGGAAACCATTTTCTCGTTTTTACATATTAGATCCATTTAGTAGCTATTCTCCAACCCTTTACTTACTGCTTTTCCTATAAATGCAGGTTCTTTGTCTGGTTGCCATGGAGAAACCAATATTGCTCAAGCCTGAGCATATTCGGGATGAAAAAGTGAAAGTATATTTCTCCTCGCCAATACTTGAACACACTATTATTTCCTGTCATGCTCTGGGTTTTTATGTTGGTATTGTTTAAGAACCACAATGCTTCTACCACCACTGTTCCTTTGACAATGACAATTTTGCTCAGACTTCCAAGCACTACTTTTCTTTATATCTTTAAGCTTAGCTATATTACACGTCCATCAGGAACTTTTTCTGTGATTCTTGGAAGCTCGGTTTTCATCCTGATGGTCTAAATGCAGGTTCTTCAATCAGTACTTCCAATTAAAGATGAAGAGGTTGTCCTTGGGCAATATGACGGCTACAGAGATGATCCAACAGTTCCTGACCATTCAAACACCCCAACTTTTGCAACTGTTATCCTACGTATTCACAATGAAAGATGGGAAGGTAAACTTAACCTTTTCCTAGAAAACTGGTTTGGTAATGCACTCAGACACTTTTGGGTCGAAAATCTGGCTTAGTATAACTTTGGAGCCTTAGATTTTAGCCTAAACAAAGTTTTGAATTCAATTTGTTCAAGCGATTTAATATTTGTGTCGATTCTCAGGTGTCCCTTTCATCCTTAAGGCAGGAAAAGCATTAAACTCGAGAAAAGCAGAGATACGAGTTCAATTTAAGGATGTGCCTGGGGATATATTCAAATGTATGACATCGGTTCTTTAAAATTTGAGCATTAGTCCAGGTTGTGCAAAGCTCAATGACTCTTCCTTATTTTTTTTTCTTTATTTATCATCTATTTTGTAGGCAAAAAACAAGGAAGAAATGAGTTTGTAATACGCCTTCAACCTTCTGAAGCCATTTACATGAAACTTACGGTATGTGTGTATATTGGTAATTCTATGCTCTATTTATTCTGTACACATGAAACATTGTGGGCATGTTAGTTCGTACTAAGTGTACACGTTCCGATAGTAAGGTTATCATGGTCCTGTCTGACTTTTGGTGTCCTTCAATTTGACCATTTTGGAGTGCCTAATCAATTTGTTATTGCATTTTCTTTTCCGATAGATTCTTAACATAAAATAAATCTGTCAAGATCCTCGAAGGGATACTCTATATCCGACCTAAACAAGATAATCTAATCCTTCATTGCTATGCCACAGCTCCTGGATACATTTCAGCAAACAATTTACCAAATTTCTCTATGTATCTCATGCAGGTCAAGCAACCTGGATTGGAGATGTCAACTGTTCAAAGTGAACTAGACTTGTCTTACAGGCAACGGTATCAAGGGGTTGCGATCCCAGAGGCTTATGAGCGTTTAATTCTTGACACGTATGATTCTTGTGTCCCCTAATTGCTTTTGTTAGGAAGAGTAAAATGATGCAAACTTGTAGTGTTCTACAATCACGAGTTCAAGGTTTGTGTATAAATGACTGATAAAGCTAATGGTTTGTGGTTTTACAGAATCAGAGGTGATCAACAGCATTTTGTTCGGAGAGATGAGTTGAAGGTAGAATTCTTTTACGTTAAGTCTTTGAACAGAAAATAAACTTAAATTTACCTTCACATTGCTAAAATTATCAGGCGGCTTGGGAAATTTTCACGCCGCTTCTGCATCGGATTGACAATGGTGAGATGAAACCAATCCCATACAAACCTGGAAGCCGGGGTCCTGCTGAAGCAGATCAGCTCCTGGAAAGAGCTGGGTATGTTCAAACACATGGATATATCTGGATTCCTCCCACTTTGTAGAAGTGCCTTGCTTGCTATGGCATTTTGTAGAATCAGCATAAGTGAGCTCTTCTGGCTATGACGAGCCATTAAAGGATTCTATGGTTATATGCCTTGCATTGCATATGGTATATGTATCTTGAGAGTTTGGCTTTATATAAAGCTTTAACAGCATTCCATTGAGGTGAAAAAAGAATGTTTGCTGTAATTTAACATAAGCTTTGCTGCTAAATAAAATGCCACGATGCAATTTCATGTTTTTTTAATTCTGTTTACCAAGGCAGCAATGTGTTTTGCCATTAGTCTTTATGAGTTGAAGAAATAATAATAATATTAATAATGGAAATATACATTAAACTCTACTGTAAATAATTTATTTAGTTGATCACATTCCATGAATTTCAGTGATGGAAGTTGTAAAAGAATATTTTAAGTAACCCAACAAAACTCACCTTCCAGCTCTTTGATTATATAAGATATATACGACGCTTACGTATGTGCGTGTAGTTCATGTCTTTAGCGTGTATAGTTTCTGGGTTTGCTTTATTTTGGTTGAAGTCACTGCTAAACAATGATTAGGTCCGGTAGCGGACCAGAAAGACCTGAAGAGGGGTTTGGAGGTAATTATATTATGGAGCCAATATTAGAATAACGTTACGGGCAATTTGTAACTTGCCTTTGCACAGAAAGAAAAATGGTTTGTATACAGTACCTAAACATATAGAGAGAGAGACGAAAGATTAGGATTTCAGACCTTCTGTCTAATATTATTCTATCCTATTCCTACTTTATCTAAAATGTTGAACTCTAATATTAGGAGCCCCTATCTCCCGTGCTCTTAGGATTGGCGGAAGATATAAATCGCGGGATGTGCCTCAACTGACCAGGGACTTGGGCTTACCTACCGATCTCATCATACAAGGAGCCCAAATCTTAAAGATTGCCCCCAAAATTAGAACCCTCACCCTGCAGATCGCCAGTATGACAAGTACCACACCACCTAAGCCTTTGCCAATTTATCCTACTTTATCTAATTAATATATGACGTAGTTTTTGTTTTAAAATTTTAAGTGAGTCATCACTTTTATGCGTAAGTCTGTGCATAACTTTTTTTTTCTTTTAATTTTAATAGTACTTTAATAAAAAATTAAATTAAATTAAATTTAAGTTTTAATTTTAATGATTACTTTAATAAAAAATTAAATTAAAATTAAATTATTACTTTAATAAAAATTAAATTATAATTATAATTATGTTATTATTAATTTTATAAAAAATTAAAATTAAAAAGAAAAAATTTAGGTACACGGGAAGTCATGCCCGTGCATGACTTTTTTCCTTTTTTATTTTAATTATAATTATACCACTATTACTTTAATAAAAAATAAATTAAATTCTAGTTTTAATTTTAATTATTACTTTAATAAAAAATTAAAATTAAAATTAATTATTAATTTAATAAAAATTAAATTAAAATTTAATTATAATCATGTTATTATTAATTATATAAAAAATTGAAATTAAAAAGAAAAGAAATTGTGTCAATGACAAATTTTAATTTTAATTTGTTTTTTATTTTTATTTAAAAAATAAAAATAAAATTAAAATGATAAAAATTAAAAAAATTGTGTCAAATTTTCAAATTTGGTTTTTCCTATTATTTTAATTTTAATTTTATAAATAAATTTTAAGATAAAAAATTTAAGTTTTAAAAATTGGTTAATTTATTTAATGATACAATATATTATATATGTGGAATAATTTGTTTCGATTTCAACAACTTATTTTAATGGATTAATTTACTAAAATTGTTTATATAATTTATAAATTATATAATTTTATACATAAACAGCTAATACTGAACAGCTAATTTTACTAAACATTTTTAATTAAAAATTGTCATTGACACAATTTCTTTTCTTTTTAATTTTAATTTTTTATAAAATTATTAATAGCTTAATTATAATTATAATTTAATTTAATTTTCATTAAAGTAATAATTAAATTTAAAATTAAATTTAATTTTTATTAAAGTACTATTAAAATTAAAATAAAAAGAAAAAAAGTCATACACGAGCGTTATAAGTCTACTTAAAATTTTAAAATAGAAACGATGTTGTGTATTAATTAGACAGAGCAGTGTGAAAGAGAGATCATGAGACAAACAATATTCCTGTCATTTCCTTGTGATCGTCTATTATGTCATACAGTTACTAGCCTGATTTTCGTAGACACGCATCGTTAGACATCAGGACAAATTTGTGAAATAGTGTACGCAGGAATTATAAGTACAGGAGCTCAATAATTTGTTTATCTATATTTTTTTTTTTCCTACTTCCTGCGCGGATTCTTGCATGACTCGTCTTCTTTTACTTAACAATACCCCCTCCTCGTGGATCCTTCTCGACAAGCACTATAACAGAGACAACCTTTTCCGACAATTTATTTGGCGACGAAACCACATTCGTTATCAAAAGACATCATTTTGTGGCGTTTAAAAGTATTTGTTACTAAAACTTACCATTTAGTGACAAAACTACAAAAAGTTGCACAAGAAAAGATCTTTAACAACGTACATGAAAATTTGTCGCCAAATCGTGCACAATCTATGACGATTTCTGATATTCGTTGCAAAATAATGCAATCGCGACGATGTCTGAAAACGTCACTATAGCTTTTCTAACATTTAGTGACGAATTCATTAAATCGTTACTAAAGGTTATATTTTTTGCGACGATCTTATCAAGCGTCACCAAAAGGTCAATATTTACTGACTAAAGTCTTCTTTCGTCGCAAAATCTTATACATTCAGCGACGATTTGTTTTCATCGTCATTAAATATCACACATTCAGCGAAGATTGTTGGAAATCGTCACTAAATGTTGCACATTCAGTGACGATTTATAGAAAACAACGCTAAATGTGTACATTTGGTGACGAAATTTAGAAATCTTCACCAAATAATTGACATTTTAATAAATTATTAAACTAAAATTTTTATAATTTATCATAGTTAAGATATGTTTTATTGGAGATTTGCTTTAAATGTTTACAACGTATTATTAAAAAAAACTCAACATATTTTTAAGTGTTAAACAGTAGTATTAATTAATCATTAGTATTTACCAACATTTCAGAAATTAGTAATAAAAAATTTAAATAATTTTATCAATATAATAATATGATATATGGAGTAGTACGAACTTTGAATTAGAAGTTACCCAATTCATACACTCATAGAACTAGAATAACAACAGTCCACATTCAATAGTACACAACTTGACTCCTAAGTAGTAGATATGTTGTTTGACAAATTATTACAGATACAACAATAAATAAACTTTAAAGGTGAGTTCAGTTAATTGACTCGCTAACTGATAATGATATAATTATTTATTTGGATTCCAAGTAACATGAGAGTCGGTAAAGGTAAATGAGTCCCCGATGTTTGGATTCCCCAGAAGAGTCTTTGCACGTTCGAACGCACCAATTGGAACAGTAACAGTTGTTCCCTCAAGTGTAGGATTTTTCACACCTTTTTGTAACAGCTTTTTCGTTATAGCCAAATTTGTAGAGGATGCAGTGAATAAGTCGCTAGATTTAGTACCTAAAACACAATCAGTATAGAAGTTAGATATTGTCATATTAGTAAATCGTTAAATAAAATGAAATTGGAGCGGCATGCATACGTGCATGAGTAGATGAAGTCTTTGGAATTGACGAATTGTCCAATCAACCGATTTTCCTATTCCTTTAAGGACTGTAGTGACATCACTCCCGCCTCTATTTCCATACATGTCATATTAGAGACTCAAGAAAGCTTAAAACCATATGTAGTATAAACCATCAAATGTGAATATATATAATAGCTTCATAAAAGGAAATGACATGTACATAATAAGGAAAGTGACGTTGTTTGGATGATACTAAACACCTTGAAGCAGAAGATCAGCTATGGAAGACAAACAATGATTAATATATAAAGTAGATATTTCATCTTCACTTTTGTTTTTCTCAGTAGGGATAATTTTGTCACATTCCTCCTAACGGAATGAATTAGAGCCATCTGGAACTAGTCTTCATATCGACATTCTTTCATTAATAATGTTAAGAGGTAAATTTTGTAAAAGTCGATTTAGAATAAAACGATGATATGTTGAACTCCAATTTCGATGACAACTGAAACTAGTCCAGTTTAGCACTTATACATTTTCAATATGCCTAATGATATGAAAGTTACCCTTGCTAAAAAGTAACTCTTGCAACAATTTCAAAAGTATACAGAAACAAAGTTTTCATTAGAATAAACGTTAAACGTCGGTGGGAAGATAGACATAAAGAAACAACGAAGATAGACATAGAGAAACAACAAAGATAGACAGTAAATTGTGGCCTGAGGTATATGGTGAAAACAAACTATAAAATTTTAAAGTATTGCTAGGATATAAGGAAACTACTTTTCAACAGTCCTAGTTACAAAAAATGATTAGATTTAATTTCAAAATCATACATAAAAATGGAGTGGATAACACTGTTAATGGATTGTGTAGAGTATAATACTTTTCTACTTAAATGGTTACAGAAATTTCATCGAACACCTTCCAGACATGACAAACTCATCCTAAGATTCAAATGCGAATCATATGTTTTCTCTTCTATCACTAACATTAACACATTCCATGCTAATTCCATTCATAAAGAAAGTCCAGATTTACCATGGAAGGATAAAAATCATAACTTTTCTATTTAACAATAGTAAAATACTTGATTTCTTTCTCCCGCTGTCTCAAGAGCCAAATGCAAACATCACAGGGAAACAGGAGAAAATCGATCGAAGAGATATTAAAAATAGAACAGGAGAAAATCGATAGAACAAAAGAATAATCACAATAACTCAAAATATAGAAGAAGAATAATACTGATTTAGTGAATAATTAGTCTTCGACGGTGATGAGTAGAACACAAAACTCAAAAGTTATCTACGAGAGGTTTTTGGATTTGAGAAGACAACTTGAACAATAATGGAGTTGGCTTTTATGTTTTTGTCTTTGAAAACCTAGCTAATACAAAACGACGTCGTTTCTATACTTTAGGTAAACGATATCGTTTATTGTTCATTGTAGTTGTTTGGAGGTGTATTAATTAATTTGCTACGATTTATTGTATTTAGTTGATAATCGTCAGGTGTAGCGACTAATACATAGTTTGTCGCTAAAGCCTGCCGGTTCATAAATAAATTTTAATATATCTATTTTCCTATTTCAAATAAAATATAATTTGAAATATAAATTAAATTATTCATTTAATTTCTATTTGGAAATTAATTTGTTAACCGTTAAAATAATTAAACTTGACTTACAATTTTCACAAAATTATACATTTTCATTATTATAATTTCCAAAAACCATTACAAAACAACATGGCTAATGCAACGAAAATCTTAGCAATACCTTTGATGTGTGTTGCTATTAGCATTTTTTTTAATGCATCATTACTAGATATTAAACTTTTGCAATAGCTTATTGCGAGGAGAATAAATTTGTATTTCAACCACATGACTTATTGAGATGTTGCAATGAACCGTCACTATATCGGATATGTAGCTACATTCTGTCACTAGTTAGTGTTGCAACAAGAATGGATAATTTGGTGCCATTATACGGGGACAATTTTGGCACCAAAATAATATATGTTTGGTGACACTTTGTTACTAGAAGTCTTTGTGTAACATTTATTATGACAACACGTTGCAAAAAACACCACATTGGCATTTTTTAGTGACTGTCTATCACTATATTCTAAGTTATCTTTAGTGACAATCTGTAGCAAAATAAGTTATTTTTAGTTACAATTTGTTGACACTCTATTACTAAACGACTTGTGAAGATATTTTGTTGTGACACCACATTGCCAAAAAAGGTTATGCTAGTATTTTTAGTAACTATCTGTCACTATAATTCATGCTAGTTTTAGTGATACTCTATAGAAAAATAGGTAATAGTTACATCTATTGTGACAACTTGTCAGAAAAAGTCATATAATTTATATTTTATTACAACTTATTGCTAAAAGCCATAAGTAATGATAAAATGTCACAAAAATATTAAAGTCGATTAATATAGTAACAAGTTGTTACTGAAAGGATAATAACATAATTTTTAAACATAAGAATACTTAT
>JANZXR010000008.1:9481070-9512635 GCA_027575705.1 Erythroxylum echinodendron | reverse complement strand
ATCACCAGATAATGGCTTAGGAGCTGACCTATGCTCCGTATGACCATCAAATGAACTTTTTTGTTTTCTCCATGCATGAACTATTTGCAAAATAAATAAATAAAATAAAATAATATAAATTAACTTACGATGATGATCATATCTATAAAAAAAGAAAAAATGACTTGTTTGCAAAAAACGACGATATCCCAAATAACATAACTTATGACCATTCTTTAGAGTTAAAGAACAAGTATCCTTATGGCAAGAAGGACATGCTAAGAATCCTTTTGTGCTCCACCTTGACATGTATGCATAAGCAGGAAAGTCATTGATAGTCCACAAAACTGCTACATGCTGAAAATTTTGTTTCTTTGAAGCATCATATGTCTCCACCCCTACTTTCCATAACTCTTTTAGCTCTACTATTAGTGGTTGAAGATACACATCAATTTTCATTCCAGGTGATTTTGGGCCAGAAATCATCAAGGATAACATTGAGTAAGGTTGCTTCATACACTTCCAAGGAGACATATTATATGGAAAAAGTACAACAGGTTATGTGCTATGGGAGATACTCATATGCCTGAAAGGGTTAAACACATTAGTGGCTAAACCCAATCAAACATTTCGAGGCTCCATAGCAAATGAAGGATGCATCTCATCAAAAGCCTTCTATGCTTTTGCATCAGCAGGATGCCTCAGCTTTCCATCATTAGGACGTTCTTCATGATGCCATCTCATGTCTAAAGTAGTTTTGCTTGACATAAACAACCTTTGTAATTTTGGTCTTAATGGAAAGTATCGCAATATCTTATAAGCAATTTTCTTATTGCTTTTTCTTCCATTAACTGATTTCCACCTAGACTCTCCACATTCTGGACATTGTTCAGCATTTGCATCATCACCCCAATATAGAGTGCAACCATTCCTGTAAGAATCAATTTTTTCATAACCAAGGCCCAAATCTTAAATCACCTTTTCTACTTGATGGTAATTTTTTGGAAGTAGTTCACCTTTTGGGAGTATGGATTTTAAAACTCCAACAACATATCAAATGATTTATTACTCCAACGATTTATGCTTTTTATATGAAGGAGTTTAACAATGGATAATAGCCTTGAGATATCAGATCCTGGATAAAGTCATTGCTCAGCTTCATGCAATAACTGAAAAAACTTCATAGCTTCTTGATTAGGAGCCTGTGGACAATCATGATAAATTTCCTCTCCATCCATGAACATCCATATGTTGATATTCTATCCCATGTTGAATCATTCCATAAATATCATCTTCTTCCTCCTTTTCCTCTTCATCAAACTCTTGTGTAATTTGATGATTATAATGTTCTCCGTGCTTTATCCATAAAGTATAATTCTCAACTATAACATTAAAGATCAAATCTTCTTCCACTTCTTCTCGTTTCTTGTACAAAACATTGTTACACTTCATACAAAGACAAGCAATTTTATCTCGAGTAGTATTTGTAAAAACAAAATCAAGAAACTCACGAACCCCTTTTTTGTGTGCATCATCCTTGAATCTATCTTGACCATCCAACTTTTATCCATTTTTTATTCTTCCAAAGTATTGCAATCATAAATTATTGGTAACAATGTCTAAATAACACTTATACTATAATAATTGTATATGTCCACATCATAAACAATTAAAAATAATCCTAGTCCTTATAACCAGATATGCAGGAAGTGAACCATCAATAACAATTTATATTATAATCATTTTTTTAATAATTACAGTCTTCATTTTTTAACTTGACTTTCCTTCTTATTAAAAGTAAGAACTATAATCTATATATGTGTGTGTAACTGGACTAGCATCTCTCGGCACACTACGACCTATGCTGGCCTTGAGATAAGAAAAAAAGAAAAAGCACTATTTACTACTATCATGGAATCACAATGGGCAAGAACGCATCAATTAGATAGAGCTTATATTAGAACAATAAAAAATATGTATGCACAATATGTATGCACGTTCTTCTCTTTTTCTAAAAAAAATTGAGTTCTTTCACTATCGCCATCATAGCGAACTACTTGGAGTTCATGAAACATGTCAAGAGCTTTTAAAACAAAAAACAAAACAGAAGAAGAAGATAATGAATCCTATGGCGTTAAAGCAGAGGGAAGAACACATACCAAATATATCATAAGGGTCAAAAACGCACTGACGTGCAGAAAGGCACCCCACTGTCTGTTTGCAACCTGAAGCGGGTATGGAGAAGATCCGATATGTCCTGCCCAATCCTTTTTGAGAGCATATTTTAGGGTGTCACTGGTAGCATTGTAAACGAGGCATAGCGTTCCCACATCGTAACCACAAGTTTGTTTTAGATCTAGTAAGTACTTGAGAGCGCTATTATGTCCATGTGAGTTCTTCAATTGGAGAGCCACACGAGCCCTGTGAATGGGTTTCAGGTCTTTGCTAGCCTCATACTCTGGTAGGCTCTCTAGAGTTGTGTTTGTGACTAGAATGCCACAAGTTTGTTTTACCGCACTGAATCCCAATAATATTCTCAATAAAGCATATTTTATCAAAAAAGGACGTTGGGGGTGGGCGGGAGTTTACTAACTGCAGAAAGGTATAGAAAGATATAGTTAAAGAGAAAAGGAGGAAGATCAGGGAAGATGAATTAGGGACGTGAAAAAGAGTATGCACATATGAAAAAAGAGGGTGTCATTTTTTTCTTTCTTTTTGATGTGAAAAATTAATAATAACATAATTATAGTTATAATTATAATTATAATTATAATTAAATTAAATTATAATACTAATTAAATTTTAATTTTAATTTATTTTTTATTAAATTAAAAAATGCTTGCAAATGCATGGGCATGAGCATTTGCGAGCGTGCATTTGCAAATGCTCACTTAATACAGCAATAATGTGTTTTTTAATTTTATATTTTTATAAAATTAATAATAACATAATTATAGTTATAATTATAATTTAATTTTTATTAAAGTAATAATTAAATTTTTATTTTTATTTAATTTTTATTAAATTAATATTAGTATAATTAAAATTAAATAAAAAAGTAAAAAAATAAAAGAGCCTACACACGGGTGACAAATTCATGCCCTTATACTTTTTTTTTAAAACTATGCGCTCATACGTCATTTTACACATCAACAGTTGATACTAAACAACTAATTTTATCAAACATCTCTAACAAACAGCTAATGCAATCTGCTGTTCAAATCAGTTGATATACTCAGCAATCAGCTACCAGCTGATTGCCAAATAGGGCCTTACTCTACCTAAATTAATTGGTGCCTTGCTTTTTTTTTGTCTTAGAATTGTATCTTGTATGTTTGAAACCTTGACTATGTATAAGCTTAAGACCATTATACTATACATCCAACCTCAAGGGTTGGTTCAGGTGGTTCAGCTAGTGTTTCCATTGTTAATTGATCTAGGATTTCATTCTTTGGTCCAGTAGCTAATAGGTAATTCCTGAATGCTCAGGTTATTAAAGGCTATAAATACATAAACACTGTAAATATATATGGTTTTGATAGAGAAAAAATTGAAAATAATCAATATTAAAACTAAAATTTTTGACATGATTTGATGTAATCCTTTTTTTACTGAGTAACCTATTTCGAAAACAACATTTCAAATTTCTCCATATGTTATAGAACTAATATTTTCCCACCTAATTTTAAATTTATCTTGATCTTCAAAAGCATTATACTCTATCTGCTCCAAAATGAGTGTCATGTGTTGACTTTTATTTCTTGTCAACATAGTGCTAATGTGACCTTATTTTAATTAAATAATATTAAAGATTTAAAATTTGAAAATTTATGTCATAAATAATTAGTAACTCAAATATTATAAAACTTTAATTTTTTAATTTATGAAATAATTAAAAAATATTATCTAAATTTTAATTATTGATTGAAAATAGTGCAAGGAGACACTCTTGGTGGGACAAAGAAAATACTATTTATCTTGCCTCCATATAATTGTAGTCACGAGGTGCTAGTGGATCCAAATAACTTTAAAAACATTTATTACTTGTGGGTTAATCATAGGTTGTTTTTTCAATTGAAAATAATATACTAATAATGTTGCTTAAAGAAAAAAAAATATTAGTAGGACTATTGTATATAGGAAAAGGCCGACAACCAGATTTTAAAAAAAAAGAGAGGAGGTCGAAGGATATATACTAGCGGGACAATTGTACAAAAACTGGTAAGGGAATTTTTTGAAGGTGAAAAACGGTGAGATGGGCTTTCACATTTTAGTTTTTATGCTTTATGCACTCATCTGTATAACTTCCTCCATCTTTCACAATCATTAACGTAATCTGCAATGTAAATTCTGTATCCCTTTTGCCCATAGCATCTGTTATATATTTGTTAGCCATATTGTGAGTGACATAAATAATTAATTCCAGTTTTTATTTATAAATAAAATATCATGTTGTTATGTGATTTGGTTTCTAATAAGGAATTGAATTTTCTTTTCATCCATTATCATATACCATTATTTATAGGCAATAACTTTTTTATTTTATTTTTTTCTCGATCTCTGTTCGTATGCAATCACTCTTTGTATTTTTAATTATATTTTAGTTAGGTTTTGGATTGATTGGACACTTGATAAAAAAATAATATATATATATATATATATAGTGTTTTGGAACAAAAGGATTTCTAATTGTATTTGACCACAAAATTGTCCTAGGCATAACTAGTAGCAACCAATCGTAAGGTTTTTGTAGCGGTAACTAGTGCGCAGTAGCCTATAATTTTTGGGTTGTGAAAATTGGAAATTCTTCAATCAAAAGTGTGAGAATAATGAGACCCTACATGCTACTAAACTTATCAAATGGTTATATGGATGTATATGTTTGCTTAAACCCTATACCTAAATTAATATTATTTTATAATGAGTTTTTTGAAATCAAAGCTTGAAAGAAAAATATGACTACTTTTTTTAGTTTCATGTTTTGAGTGGTCCAATGTGGGCTTATTCAGCTTACTACTTGAATGGAGCCAAATATTTCATATCCCTTTCATGCAGCAATTTAAATCGACCAGAGTTGTCTTTCCTTTTTTTTCTTAATCAATACATGCTTATCTTATCATGCATTAGCTTAGATTATATACATCGTCGATATGAATAAAGTTGGTCATTGGATGGTGTTTTATATCTCTTGTACTTTAAGACCATTAGTTTTCTTAATTAACGATATTTGATCATTCCTATTAAAAAATATAAAATAAAAATTGGATGAATAGGCCATGTACAAAATAAAATCTTATTGAGTAGCTGTTTTGTATCTTTCAAATTTATATATCTTAATGTTTTTAATTATTATTTTTATTGTTACAGGTTGCTATACATCGATGGCAAGTAAAAATGGATATCATGCGGCAATTAACAAAAAAAAAAAAGCGTGTAAAGACTATCATATCAACAAAAACTAATGACAATGATGAATCACATGAGCAATTGATGCAACAGGAATCTCTAGCTATTTGTGATGATCATTTTGATACTTCTGAGCAAGGGCCAACTATCATAGGTAATGCATTAACTTTTAATTATTAAAATTGTTGTATGATAAATAATAAAAATAGTTAATATAAGCTAATCATACGTAATGTGATAGGTCATAAAAGGACACAAGCATCAGGATCCAAAGCAACTCGAGGTTCAACTAGAAATTTGAAAGTGACGCTATTGGGGAGAGGCCAAAAATTGCCTGTGACATTCTTAGAAGGTAGGGCAGTGGGTCCAAATGCCTCAAGTTTTGTTCACCAATTTGGTGTTAATATAAGAGACCCTGAGCTTACCCCTGTTTGAGCCAAGACTTGGAATGACATTCCTGATGAGAAAAAAGATATCTTATGGGATGATTTATTGGTAAAGTTTTATAATGTCATATTTTAATAAATAAATAATTGAACGTTTTATAATTGGCTTATTTTCTATTAACGATTTTTTTATTTTACTAGACCCATTTTGATTTTGAATATGATGAGGAGCTCAAAAAGAGTATTATGAAATGGATGGTAGAGAGGTTTAGAACTTATAAGTGTAGATTGAAGAGAGAGAATTTTTTGCCTAGGATGACAGAAGAAGAACTCATCAAGAAGAAACCCCATGAAAAGTTTAGTCAAGATGATTGGGAAACTATGATTAAGCATTGGTTCTCTCCTAATTTTCATGTAAATTATTAGTGGATATCACTTATTTAATATAAAATATTAGATTATATTGCTATATTATTTATTATTTATTAATTTTCTTTCCAACAGGAACAAAGTCATAGGAATCAAAGGAATCGATCAAAGAATAAACGAGCATATAGAACTGGTTCTAAAGCCTATACTCAATTGAGATATGAATACGTGAGTAAAAATATGTGGTAATCATAGATTTTTTAATCACATATATTAATTTACTAACTTGAAATTTTATTTATATGCAGAAATTGGCTAATAAAAAGGAATTGTCAAGAGTTGACCAATACATCATAGCGCACACAAAGCCAGACAATGAAACTCCTGCAAATGATGAAGTAAAGGATACCATTGTAAGTAAATATTTTTATAATTTCTTAAAGGATTTAATTTATTTATGATATTTAATGTTGACTTAAATATTACACTAATCTTTTTTTTTTGGAATTGAGCATGATTTGGACAATAGAGTTCTACTAAATTGAATGATATTTGTCATGACTCATTAAGAAAATGGAGATTGATTATAGCACATTTAGGTCTATCTAATATTACTATTTCCAATTATCCACAAAAATTTGTGTAAATTTCCACTGAAATAAAATTTTGTATAATAAGTGGACAAATGTAGTACTATGTGGGCAATTCTTATATATAGTTTTTTAGTTGCAATTTATATGTATTTCAAATAATAGCAATAATGAAAGAAGACAATTTTTGTAGGAATGAAGCTAGAAATTTCAGAATTTTAATTTATTCATGTATTTAATTATCGATATTCATGTAGGAAGAGTTGAAGAAATATAAAGCTGAAAAAGAAGCAGGATTGATCAACCTTGATGACGATGAGATTTTTGAGAAAGTTCTTAGTGAAGAAAAACATGGTCGTGTTAGAAGTTACTTGCCAAATACCACCCCATCTAGTTATCAGGCAAATGGACCTTCAAAACATGAGCTTATAAAAGAACTTGTTGAAACCAAAGAGTATGCTCAGAGCTTGAAGAACGAAATGACAACTCAATTTCAAGAAATGAAGGGACAAATTGTGAAGGATGTGCAAAATCAAATGATGGAGAACTTCAAGAATATGCTTAAAGCAGCTAAGAATGGATATTTTAATTTTGATTCTTTAAAAGAGATGTTTGAAGCCTCATCGAATAGCGCTAACTCCTCAAAATTTCATACCAATGACATAGATGTGGTAAGTCTTAATCTAAAGTTTTTTATATAAATTATTTTATTTTTTAAATAATCAATATTAATTTTACTTATCATATTACTTTTATTATTTATTTATTTATTTTGTTGTAGGATGCAGATGCGGATGCTTGAAGGAAAAGTCTTACATCATTCACTAGAGTTGGTTTATTATCTTATTGAACATTTTTGTTTTCAGTTAATTAGATGCTATTATAACTTCTATGAACATCTTATTCGAACTCATTATTAGGATTCACTTTCAAGTGTTACGTTTAGTTTTCCTCGAAGTTAAACTTATATTAATGCAATTTCATTTCTTAATGTTATTTTTTATATTCTATTATGTAAATTATGGTAAAAAAATATAAATTTTTTTAGGTACGAGATTATTACTTTTGCAGTTTGTGATAAAAAATTATCCATTAATAGAAATAAAATAACAGAAAAACTTTTGTTACCACCATAATATTCTTGTTCTAAGTTACTACCTCTATTAATAAACAATATGCCATTGCATAACGAGATATTCAGTTAATATTTTCTAGTAATAGAATTTAGTATTACTAATTCATATATTTTGCAATGAAAAATATTCTAAAACTAAATATAATGTTTTTAATGACAATAGTAACCAACAACAACCTATGTTATTACATATATGGTTTTGTGATATTGATTTATTTTGTTGTTAAAAATAACACTTTGTTACCATTGAATGGATTTTTTGCAATGATTATATTGTATGACAATATATTCTAATTTGCAACAAAAAATATATCATCACTATATAGAACTTCTAGCAAGAACCTTTTGTATTAGTAAGTTTCGTTACAAGCTATTACTTTTAGTAACGAACTTTAAGTTATTACAAAATTAAGCATTTAGTTACATATTCTTGTAGCATTACTAATTAATGATTTTGTAACGGTAAATTAATTTCTTGCTAAACATAATATTTTGTAACAATAATGTTCAGCATACAATCATATTTTGTCATGGATATCATTGAATCTTGTAACAGATAAATCTATTGTAAAAGGCAATTTTCTTGCAACAACTCTATTTTTGCGTAATTATATGTTAGCTATAGCAACTATTTTAGTAAAATGGAAATGCCTTTCGCAACAAATATATTATATTATAGTGACGCATTGTTTTGTTACTAAATGTATAGAATGCATGACGGGAAAAATTTTTGAAGCAAGAAGAGAGTTTATCTAGTATTGGACATGGGAATTCTATCACAAAACCTTTAAAAACACCCCCTCCAGTAACGGATTGTGATGGAGTAAATTTTCACCACCACAATTTTTAGGAACGAACTTCACATCTATAGCAACGGTTTTAATTTGACACCAAAGTCTTTTCATTTTGTAGTGAACGTATTTTAAAAAATTAAACATTTTACTTTTTGTAATTTAAAAAATAAATAATAATAATTTTACAAGACATTGTAATATAATTATAAAACTATTTCTAAATATTATTATTATTATTAATTTAAAAATTTATTTATTATATTTATATTATTATTATTATTATTATTATTATTTATTAAAGCCCAAGAGCTTTAAATTGTATTGATGTAAGCCGAATCAGACAAAGTTGTCTTCGTAAAAGTTGTAGCTTATTCTCTTACCTTTCTAATGGTATAAACTTTGTAATTTTTGGTTATCAGAATTGAGATATATGATTTTTACAAGTTTGAGTGACATATTAGGAGTTCACGATCATGCACTAGGACGATAAAATAGGAGTGCACGAATGTGCACTAGCATGATAAACGATCGTGCACTCCTAAACCTTTCAACCTTTTTTATTTTTCTTTTTAATTTTAATTTTTTATAAATTTAATAATAACATAATTATAATTATAATTATAATTTAATTTAATTTTTGTTAAAGTAATAATTAAATTTAAAAGTTAATTTATTTTTTAATTAAATTAAAAGTACATTTTGCGACGTTATCTTGTTTTCGTAGCAAAAGTATAGTATTTTGTGACGAAATACATAGTGGTCGTGTTTTTCCAAATGTATTGGCAACATTTTCCAAATAAGGTCGCTAAATGTGGGCAATGCACGATGAAAAGTAATTTCATCACAAAATGTTTCAACTAATAAAAAAAATTAAGTGGGACAGCGTCGTTTGTTTCAACATAAACGACGTCTCTGTGTTTTCTCTCATGCGAAAATGATTTTCTCCCTCTTTCTTCAATCGTTCTTCTCATGTTCTTCTCGATTTTGTCTTCTTAGCTTCTCCCTAACTATCATCTCGTGGCTTTGAGCTTAAGCATGTAAGCTTTCTGGCATTTCTTTTGGGTTTGTTTTTTACTGTCTTATATATACTGAATCGAAATTTGTTATGGTTGAATAGATTTCTTGAGTTGTTTACATTGATTGAACCTTTATATCCTTGGGTTTCTTTGTAATTGTGTTAGTGATGGTGAGGAAAGGGAACAGAAGTTGTGACTGGTTGGTTGAATGTGTGTTGAATGTTAATGCTTGGAAGTTGTTCAATGAAAATCCTTAGAAGAGTTTCCATTTAAATTCAGAACATGTGTGTGTGTGTGTTATCTAAAAGTAGGAGTTATGCTTTTTTTTTTTCCAAAATTGAAGCTCTATATCTGATAGTAGAAAATGTAGGAGTTGTCTTATTAAGAAAATGAAAAATAGGAGTTCTGTTATTAAGAAAATGAGAGCAACTATTTGTTGAATTTTTATATTTAATTTGTATCGACCTAATTTACAGTCCAATCAATTGATTTTTTAATGTTTCAAGCGTTCAAAAATATGTTCAGAAGATGAGTGATTATATCGATTAGATAATTATTGGATTTTCTTTCCTTGTTTATCGATTTTAAAGTTCTACCTTTTAATATAATTCAAATGTTAGTTTGTTTAACTTTTTGAAATGAAATTTTTGTTCAATAATCACGCATATCATCTAACACTCATGTACAACATAAAAAAATTCTAATCTAACTACAACTCTATTTCATAATTGAGACTAAACTCTATTTGATTTCTATATTAATATTACATAAACATCAATCAAATTTGATAAATCAAAATTACAAAAAAACAATATATTTATGATCTTGATAACTGTCACTTAGATTTAAATAATTCATAGAATAACAACTAATCCAACACAAATACAAACACAATACAATTTTTATTTAATTAAAAGATATTATTCCAATTAATTCTCTAAGTTATGTAATGAGTTTTTGTTCTTTCACATGTTACATATTGTACCCCGCCCCTTTCTTTCTTAAAATGATTTATATAATTAGCATTCGGTAAGTTCTCTCAAAAATATTCTAAATTTTGAATCCACTATTAGTCCCTCACGATATGTCAAAGTCCCATAAATCATTCTAACCATTTGCTCATAAGAAACTTTAAGTCCATCAAAACAATATGTCCAATTATTTCGAGAATATCTAAATGAGATACAAATCTAGAAGTTTTACTAACTACACCTATCTTGAGCTCATTAGGAGAAATATACACACTTTCAAATAGAGGCAGATTATCTCATGTTCTAGTTTTCTTTTAAAAGCTTCTTTTACTCTTTGATTAGTAATTAGAAGAAGGTAAATAGTAAAAGAGATATTGGTGATGTTTAGAATTGCTCTAAAACTTAACTATGGCATTCTCTCCTATGTAGAACTTGTGACTTGCCTTTCTGTGTCTTTGTTCTATTATGATTCTTCTGTGTCTTTGTTCTATGTTCACCAACTCCATAGCCACACTATTTTGCAAATTTTGTGTTCCTCTTTTTTCTTGGAGAAATATAAACAACTCAAGTCAACTGTATACAATTAGACATCTTCAGGTATGCAAATTACTAGTAACCTTTATTGTTTTATATATCGTTGTTATTTCAATTTGCTGTGTATTGAATGAATAATTGGTGCGTATGAAATGATACAACGTTGTTTTTGTTGTTTGAAATGTTAAGAATATAATTGTATGATGTTGTTGATGTTTTACACAGGTTCATTATAATAGCACCTGGTCGAAACAAAGGAAAGAGGGTGGTAACGAGCGATGAAGTTCCTCCCTCAGAACAACCAGCAATTGCATCATCGCATGAGAAAAAGTCAACAACAACAACCTTTAACAAAATCGTCTGATAGTCACGAAGGATCTTCAGGTCTGTTTTTGATAACCAAACATATTTACATTTATGCTCTCATTACATGTTAAGTGTATTTTATTATTATGTTTTTTTTAGATTCTAATACTGGCCTCACAAAATGAGGTAGACGTAAAACAAAAGGAACTGAGTTGCAATGGATGAATATTACAATAAATACCAATTTGTCAGTGACAATTAACTCCACGCAAGGGCACCCAGTGGATAAGATCTAAGCTACAAAATTAGTAAGTGAGTTGGGCATCGTCTTGAGGAATGAGTTGCCTTGCCTTCAGCGTCAGGTAGTTGAAGGAAGACAACTTGTTGCAAAATGCTTTGGATAAAGTTTTGGTAATTTTTCAATTAATTTCATTATATGTATTGCAATTTTACTTCACTAAAATAATAACTTATCTAATATGTGTTTTCACAGATGAAGCTCAATATCGTTGATTTCGACACGTCCGAGATTTCAAGCAGTATTAGTTCACTGTTGAAACAAAGGGTGAAGGATCATCGATATCGAATTCATAAATATTTTCAGTCTTTCCCGTTAGATGAAGAGGCAAGGACACATGTGACTGAAGAAAATTGGAATGAAATGTGTGATTATTGGGCTTCAGTGAAGGTTCAGGTAATTAGTTTTCTCTCCATATTTCCTTCCATTAATTATGTTTAAACATCTCATAACTACTTCTCTTAATTTAGGAAAAGTGTGAGAAAGCTAAAGCCAATATAACAAAAATGAAGACTCCTTATAATACCGGGTCCAGGTCATTTGTAGTCGTTTGACAAGAATATATAAGTGTAACATTTTCAATTTATTATTCTATTTTTTAATACAATAAATTCTAATTGGTTATAATTTTTTAACTTTATTTTATAGAGTCAAACACAACTCTAAGGGAAAGAGTGTGATAGGATCATACTCTACAAGCACACACTATAAGGAAAGTCAAGGTTGGACGTCTGAAGAGACACAAAGCAATTATGTAAGTACAAATAAATTAATATTACAATTTATTTTTCTATGTAATAGTAAGTAATTATTTTTTAATTAACTCGATTTTCTAGGTTATATTATAGGACAACATGTAGGAGTTGTTGGAGACGTCACTGGTTGAGGAAAAATCAGTCCATTGTCGATGACATTTGCAACAATATCCTTGGTACATGGCCAGGCTATATCAAGGGTCTTAGGTATGACCCTAAGCCTGTTGGTGCCTCTTCGTCCCAGCCAGTATTGTTGACAGTACTTCAAGATGAGAACAAGACACTGAAGACTAAGTTAGATCATAATATTACAGAAGTTAACAAGCTTAAAAAATTGGTTAAACAAATACTAGGTTCTATATATGTTAGTGGTAGTGACTCAAATGGAGACTCTTAGTTTGTAAATGATGTGTAAACATTTTTTATATAAAATGCATTCCATTTTATATTTTATTTTATTTCAATTTATTATCATTTAAAAATTATGTCACTAACATTAATTATAAAATGAATAACATTGATACTTCAAATTGTTTTAAAAATTGTAATAAATTTAAAATAAATTCATTTTTAACAATTATAATAATAATTAAATTCAAAATTAAATTTTGTCACTAAATAATATTAGCTACCAAAACAAATTCGTCACAAAAGTCTTAAAAATTTTAATAAATTTAAATTAATTCATTTTTAACAATTATAATGATTATTAAATTCAAAATTAAAATTTGTCACCAAATACTATTAACTACCAAAAAAATTCGTCACAAAAGTTCATTAGCTACGTATACAGAATGTCGCTAAAAATGATTTGCTACAGCAACATAATAGTAGCTAAAAGTATTTAGCTACCAAAACAAAATTGTCAGAAAAACCTATTAGCTACCAAAACCTAATTTGTTACAAAAAGTTTTTACCTACATTTACGGATCGTCTCTAAAAACGTTTACCTACAACAAGAACTTAGTAGCTAAAACTACTCTGCTACTAAAATAAAATCATTACTAAAAACAATTACCTACGAATAAGCTTTCTTCGCTAAAATGTTTTATCTACGAAATATAAACGTCGCATATAACTATGTATGACGTTTTTTATTATCGTCAGTTATACTTTTTATTGACGAATTGTTTGTGTTAAAAACACTTTTTAGTGACGACTTTGGGAAAATATCGCAAATGTTGTTTTGCTACCAGGATTCAAAGACGATTTAGGCGACGATATGTTTTCGTCGCACATGAGTATTTGCAACGATTTTTTATTCTTTAGCGACGTTAAATTTTGTCGCTAAATGTCCTATTTGTTGTAGTGAAGGTTACCATCTACATACAGCTTCTGAAGCTAGAATAAGGGTTCCCATGTGGTTTCTTCGATCAGACAACCAGTTCACTACACCAATAATTGAGTTCATGGTTGGTTGTGATGTTTGATCATTCGACGATCTAAGATGGTCTCCGATTGTCCACTCACATGATGTACTAAGGAAGGTAACTCTACAGAAGTAGGAGCATTCTTGGCGACGCACCTCTTTAGTTGTGTTATATGGAAGGTTGGATGGATGTTAGATCCTTTTGGTAGCTCCAACCTATAAGCCACGGATCCAATTCACTCCACCATGAGATAATTAAAGTCCGTAATATAGTGAAGCTAATTTTTGATTGTTTCTCTAGTGTCCCGAGTGTTGTCTATATGGTTATAGTTTTAAGAACACCAAGTCTCCAACCTCAAATTCTTTGTCAGTTTGCTTAGGATTAGCCTGTTGCTTTGTTGGAATTTTGAACAAAAACGATAGGAAAAGTGAGCAAGAAAGATTGATGTATTTTTTATGTGGTATTTCCATTTATTCTATCTGATCATGCCTTTATATAGGCTTACAAATAACTGAAAACCAAAGAAAATCTTTAACAATACCCGATATTTTGGCTATAAAATCAGGAAACTACCCTACCAGAATCTGCAGGACTAAAACAACTTAAAAACTAATTCAAACTTTGAATCAACTTCCAATGCCAAGTTAGTTAGGATATAATATTTATGTTGTGATTTTGTGGGTTGATAATGCCCTGAATTTCTGCATTTTAGTTTCTTTGTAGCCTATATATAGACACTTTATTCTCAGTTCAATATAGTAGTTAAGTTGTAAATTTGTATCTAAAAGTTAGCAATAAAAGTTCAAATTTTATTTATCCCTAAATTTTCAACATAGTATCAAAGCCTCAAAGCTCTTGTGGGACTTATAAGTGATTAAGTGAGAAAACAAGGAAGTGAAAAGATGGTGGAGGGAGTCTATCTAGCAAACATTCCGTCATAAAAGAATAAAGGAAACATTCTCTAATGTACAAATTGTAAGAAGCTCGGCCACGAAGAGAAGGATTGTTGGCACAAAAGAAAACCGCAGTCCTTTAAGCATAAGAGGTTTGGACATTTACAAAAAAAACTACATATTTCAAAATGAAAAAGAAACAAATATAACATAAGTGGCACAAGAAGAAACTCTTTTTTAGAGTTGTTAGTGAGAAGTGCACCGTGGAGAGATGTGCTCCAATATCTATAAGTTGATGATAATGTGCATTAA
This sequence comes from Erythroxylum echinodendron, assembly GCA_027575705.1. Lineage (NCBI taxonomy): Eukaryota > Viridiplantae > Streptophyta > Magnoliopsida > Malpighiales > Erythroxylaceae > Erythroxylum > Erythroxylum echinodendron. The sequence continues at coordinate 9,497,521 of JANZXR010000008.1, read as the reverse complement.
CAAATTTGAAGACGGTGATGAGAAGTGCATTACATTAGCAGAGAAGTGCTCCAAGGGGGAAGAAGTGCATTACATTAAGAGAGCAGTGCTCCATCCTTAAAATTTTGAATTAAGAGGAAATGTTGGGAATTAATTCAAAATTTTAGAGTTGTTAAAATTCCTTTAGAATATGTCTTAGTTTATTTTTAATCTTATCTTATAAGCCAGATTTGTTGGCTGAAATATCTATTTATGTTGTTTGTATTTTGTCTATATAAGGCAGCTAAGTTTATTAATAAAACAACATGAGTGTTACGTATTCTTTTATCTTTATCTTATCTAATCTTATATATGTTTTTTTCTTTAAAATTCCAACATGTTTCATCCTGTTTCGTGCTCAATGTAGGTGAAACTTGGCAATCGTCACTGCTACTTCTTGATCCTTTAATATCTGATCAAATGTTAAAGTTTATCAAGTCACCTGCGAGATAAGGAATGTAGAGGGGTGGTGAATAGCTATATAATAGCTCGAATGGAGTAGATTGGATGGATTTATGAAATGTGGTGTTATACCACCATTCCTCCAAGGATATCCATTCTATCCATTTTGACAGTATGTCACCATATAAACGTCAAAAGTATGTTTCTAGTGTTTGGTTCAACATTTCAGTTTGTCCACCTGATTGTGGGTGATACGCAATAGAGAATTTAACTTTTACTCCCTGTAGTCTAAAGAACTCTTGCCAAAATATGCTTACAAAAATAGGATCCTTGTCACTCACTATACTCTTGGGTGTCCTATGTAGCTTAAAGATGTAATCAAGGAAAAGTTTGCTTATGTTTGACGTTGTTAAGGGGTGTATGAACTATCCGTACTTGCTGAGCCTATCGACCACCACCATAATCCCAATTTGACTTCTAGACAGAGGAAGCCCATCCATGAAGTCTATACTAACATCTATCTAGCATCCTTCTAGTACTAACGAGGGCTGGAACTTCCCTGGATATAAGGCATTCTCATACTTGTTTCTTTTGCAAATAACACATGTCCTAACATAATTTCTCACATCCCAACTCATCCCCTTCCAATGGAAGACATTCTTAAGCTTTTTGATTGTAGAAATTATCCCTGAATGTCCTCCTTGTGGCTCATCATGGCTGAGGGATACAAGCTTCTTACATAGATCTTGGTTGCACTCGACTATGATCCTTCCTTTTTATCTTAATAAATTGTCACGTCATTGGTAGTTATCCAACTGCAAGGTGCCATTCTCGGCTTGTCAGATGATGTCTTAGACTGTCGCATCATTCTTTCAACTATTTTTAATCTCCTCCAATAGTTCACTGTGAATCTGTGATATTGTGAGAGTGAAAAGTTCGGTGCTGGATATCCTAGACAATGCATCGGCTGCAACATTCTCCTTACCACTTTGGTAGATGACCTTAAACTAAGACTTGATACTTTTACCAAGTTTTCTAAGTTTCTTGCTAAGCATACCACCTATATGCTATGATTTAATTTGGCTAACAATTTGCAAGAAGTTCACTTGTTGTCTACTTTTCCCAAATTATGCTAATAAGACTTATGGTCCACTCCGATTAGAAGGAGTCAGCATCTTTGATGGAAGGTTTTTAAGGTACATTTGAATCTTGTACTCGAATTTCCAAAAAGATATATCTCTTTTTCAAATTGCATCGACTACTTACCTTCCTTGCCATTGCATGAGAAATTCTATCCAATAATTTTTCTTGTGTTATCCTAACAGTCAATGATTCAAGTTAAGCACTATGGACAATTTATACTTTCTTCCCAACAATCCACTCTGTGTCTCATGTGAAACAGAACCAGAAACAAGGGAGCATCTTTTCTTTAAATGCCCCTTTTCACATTTCATATGGGAGAGGATTAAGGAACTTAATTTTATACTTAATGCAAGCACAACATTCAAAGAAGCCATGGAGTGGTTTATGAATCTGAGCCATACTCCTAAATATACTAAGTATATATATATATCATCTCCTTTGCCTCCTCCATTAAGGAGATCTAGATAGAGAGAAACTCTAGGAGATTTCAGAGTAAAATTTATACAAGAAAAGAGGTTCTTATCTCTATGATTGGTGGAATCAGAGAGAGAATTCTCAGTTCAACTAGGTCAGAAGAAATATGTCCTAATCTAGCCTCATCATGGAGAATCAACTATTAGCATAGATCAGGGGTTAATTAAAGATGGAAGGATGTGGGTACCTGTGATACTGCGACATTTGTTGACACGGTGCTTGAAGACTGTAGCCTGAGTCCTTGGAGTGTGCTTATACGCTCGTAAAGAGACATCAGAAGCATCATCGGAGAAAGGAAACAAGTATCAATATTTAGCATCATCGGAGAAAGGAAACAAGATTCAAATTAACCTTAAGTCTAAGGACGAAACAAGTTTTTACCGTTAGGGCTTGATCCTTTATGCTCCTTGAGAAAGGAAACAAGTATCAGAAACCTCAGGTATAACAGACAGATACGACGTATATTGGGAGAACACCGTTCGGTTGGATTCATTCAAGAAGTGGAAAGGAACTTTCGGGAATCCTAATCACAGAGACCATCAATTAGTAAGAAGGAAAGAAGATGAAGAAACATTTCTAAAGACAGAAATCCTTTACCTAGAACAATATCACCAGATGAAAGACTTGAAGATCACCTCTTAGGCTCAACCCTAATTTGGAAGGTTTTGGAGTAACATTAAGATGGACAGATAATGATCACCCTATTAGGCAGCTCTCTTCGTCATTTTGGCTTGACTCTCCACGAAGTTGCTTTATGCATTTAGTTACCCGACATCATTTTTGATTGCTCTTTTGTATTGAGACGTCGCTTGTTCTATGTCTTGTAGTAACATGCTATCTTAAGCTGTTACTTATGAAAGACAATCCTTACCTTGTAATTATTATTTTTTAATACAACTTTAACTTTTCAAAAAAAATAATTCAAGATTTTGTCTATATCCTCATCGAATTGCCTTCATAGAACTTGCATAAAAATTTCACATGGAAAGTAGGATGAATCTTTAAACTTTCAAGAAGTGACATTATTAACTTTCTTGTTGATTTCAAAGGGACCATCATATTTAGGAATTAATCCTTTATATGATGCCTTCCCAGTTATCTTCTTCTAGATTTGAGTATGAGTTTTATCAACACTTTATCCCCAATGTTAGAGTTTAAAGGTTGACAATGTTGATTAGTACACTTCATACTATTTTTTTTTGCCTTTCTTTGGCTATCTCTCAACATTTCCAAATGTATAAGTAATAATACATTTATCTCTTATCTGCTATTTTGTCGCCTTTAATGGAGTGAAAGGCAGCAACTCAATAGGGCTCTTTTTTTATGAAGATTGTTGCAATTTTTAGGCAAACTGTGAAATTCTTATTAACTCTAATCAATTTCATTAGCTGACACTCATATAATTCCTTAAGTTATCTTCCATCAAGGAATTGATCCTCTTAGTTTATCCATCCATTTGTGAATGATTGGCAGGAGAGAATTTCAAATTTTTCTAATAAACTAAGGGTCTCTATCACTAATGATATCTGCTGAAACATTAAAGTGTTTCACCATATTTCAGTAAAATGACTTAACCAATATTTGTGATAAAGAAGCTATTAGAGTAGCAATGAAAACTACATATTTGGCGAAGTACATCGAGGCCTTACGTTTAACCTTCGTCCTAGGTTCATATATTCTTATCACTTATTAAGCACAAATCTTAATTAAATATGGCTCCTCTTATAAATAATCCTTTAAATTAGAAAAGAGTTTCTTCTTTTACTATTAAGAGAGATCCTTATGGAGAATTCGAGCAACTAGCTAGTTGACAAATTCAGCAAACCATGAGGTAAAATTACTTACCTTAGAAAAAGAGAATTAGTCACTGTGGAAGGTGCCATTATACCTTCCTTATTATCTCCTCCACATTTGAATTCTAAAGACAGACTATTATTTTTCTATTGTAATTTTTAGTTTTTATTTTTTGATTTTAATTTGTATTTGTTTTTAAAGAGTTAATGCAGTTCTATTTTTATCACTAATGATAATTACATCTTATATAAGAATTAAAGATAATGTTTTTAATTATTTTAATTTATTTTAATCTCTTATATAATATTTATTAATAAATTATCAATAAAAATTATTTTATTTTATTAAGATAAATAATTTATAATTGATATTTATTTAAATATATTTATTAGTAACTATTACATTAAATTAAATTAAATTAATTAAATATAATATTAAATTAAACCATTCATAACTCTTATTAATAATTAATATATTAAATAATTAAATAATATATATTTAGTTGATTGTATATTAGATTAAAAACAAAAACAAAAACAAAAAGCAAAAACCAGTTTATGTGATTTTCATAAATTTTAAAAATCGGAAAAAAACTAAAATAAAATATCAGAAACGGAAAACTCAACAAATAGTTTTTTAAAATAACTTTGAAATCTAAAAACTAAAAATATAAATGAAAACAACCAGCCCTTGAACTCTAAATTAAATTCTGTAAAAGTTTTAAATTGAAAGATGTCTCTTTTAGCTATTCTAGTAGTTTGCTTTGGTTGGTTTACGATGTTTAGTGCCTGTTAGTATTGGAGTGACTTTACTTAATGCTCTATGTAGTTATGTATGTACGTGTACATACACACACACACATCAGTGGATGGAATCTATAACTGGTACTCAAATATTCTATATAGCTTTTTCTTTTAATACCAATGGAACCCGCAACTCATACCCACCCTGTGGATTTGTTTCTACATACAAATGCAGAAAGGAGTGGATGGTTGCGGTGAAGTACAAGATATTTTTTTGAAAAGTTAAATATATTTTAACAATTTTACAAGAGTTACAAAGCCTTACAACGGAAGCTAAAGACTATTCAATTAGCTTAGAAAAATGTACAGTACAAATGAACAAGCTGTAAACTAGACTACAATATTGTATTTAGTATTGCATCAGAGTGACCCTTGATTTTACTCGTATTTCCAGCTCTCCGCTTTTAGTTAAGGAGATCCTCAGTGCATCCTCCTTAGTTGTTTTCTCAACTTTGAAAATTCTAACATTCCTTTGTCTCCATATAGCATACAGACAGATTCCGATGGAGTTAACCATCTGTACTTCTTGACAATATAGGTGGCAACCATTCTAAAATATCTAAAAAGTGAAGGAACTTTTTATCTAGAGCTAGGAAATCATGTAATCTGTCCCAAATCCAGTTAGTGTAAGCACATTCGAAGAATAAATGTGATGTGGATTCATTTTGAAGCCTATAGAATACACAAGTTTCTTGTAAGTTAAACAAACTCAGTTTGCTTTTGGTTGCAAGTCCCTTCCCTAAGCATAATTATAGCAAGAAGACGACCTTAGGAGACTGATATTTGTTCCACTCTAGTTTATCCCATCCCACTTCCCTTTCCTTCCTTCTTCAGAATTCTCTGCAAGAGTAGTTGGAGAAAATGCCAGTTAAGTGAGCTTTCCAGATATATTTGTTATCAGTTTGTTGGTAAGGGTTGTAATCTGGTAAGAGTGAGTTTATCTCCTATGGATGGTTTGCCCATTGATTCCCTGCTATCCATTCCTGGACTTCAGCATTCATTTGAATTCAGCTTTCACAAAATACTCTTAAGTTCGATGAGCGAATTGGTCCATTCTTCGACCAATAATTATAGAAGCTTGAAACTCTTTACCTATTGCCTATTATATACGTTATAAGATCAGAGATGCTATCTCTCATCCTGTAAATCTTAGACATAAAAGAGTGACTGGGGCACTCATTTAACTCCCACAAGCCTTTCCCCTTTACCACATACTTGTGTATCCATCTGGACCATAAGGTGTCCTCCCCCATTTATTAACCTCCATACTCTTTTAGCTATTTGTACCTAGTTGCTGGTTTTGATAGCTTAAATGCCTAGCCAGGTAGACACACATCCTACCATTTAACTTTAGCCATCATACTTCCTTTGTATTCTTCCACTTTAAAGGAACTTCCTCATCGTTTTTTCTATGGACTTTGTCACTCCTTTAGAAGGTAACATATGAGTGTAAAGAGCTTTTTGATCAGTGTTAACCTTCCTTCGTTAGATAAATCTTTATTACTCTAATGATTCAGTTTTTTTTTTTTTTGGTATCTTGACTAACAAGGGATGACATTCCTTGAATCTTAGCTTCCTATTGGAGATAGGAAGACTAAGATATTTGATTGGTAGAGTGGCTATTGTGAGTCCTGTAATGCTTGAGAGGCTGCTTGCACATTGATCATAATTCCTGAGATTTTCTTGAATGTATTGAGAATGTTGATTATGATGTTGACTGTTTGAACATTAGCTTTGCAAAATATGAGGTCATCCACAAATGTCATATCCACCAACTTAATTCTGCTACATTTGTTATGGTATGGAAAGTTGGAGCTTTTGCTGATATTGTACATAAGTAGCCTCGAAAATGCTTCCGTACGCATGATGAAAATGTAAAAGGAGAGTGGATTACCTTGGCTTAGCCCTTTCCTTCCATGGAATAATCTTGTTGGTTCTCCATTCACCAGTATACTGCATGAAGTTGAGGTTAAGCATTCCTTAATCTTTTTAGAGAATTTTACAGGGCAATCAAAGGCTTTCAGAAGGTGTGAAATGAAAGTCCCGTTAACACTATCAAAACCTTGTTGAATTCAATTTTAAGTGCACTTAGGGGCTCTCCTTTTACCATAGCACTTGAAAAGCTCCTCCCAGTGATCCTGCCTTCCATGAAAACACTGAGAGTCTCCAATTATTTGTCGGGTAGCTTGCTTAAGTCTTGCTGCAAGAACTTTATAAATGATTTTATATATGAAATTACAGCAAGATGTTAGTCTATAATCCTTAAAGGAGTCAGAATTATTGGATTTAGGCACCAACCAAATACGAGTCTTATTAATCTCTTTCAATAATTTCCCATTACCAAATAATTAGTTTACTTCTTCAATGGTTGTGTGCTTGGTGGAGCTCCAAGTTTTGTGGAAGAAGAATCCATTGAATCATTCTGGTCGTGGAGCCTTCATAAAATTAAGCTTGAATGCTTTTTACTCAAATTTTTGAGTAGCTATAGGTCTGTATAAGTGATCTTTCAGCTCATCCATGAAGGAGTTCTGTATGACGGAGCTTAACAGAGATGTTGAAGAGGTGGAGGCCTGTTGAGTTCCTAGGATATTTTTGAAGTATCCATTTACTTCCTCCCTTAGTTCATTTTGTGAGCTGATTAATTCTCCATCTGGCCTTATTATCTTAGAAATGAAGTTTGCCTAGCTCCTAGATTTGATGGTATTGTTGAAGAATTTGGGTTTTTTTTTTTTATCACTCTCTTGATTCCATTTCAGTCTTGCTCTTTGCTTTAGTAGGGAGTTGTGAATGGATACTACCCTTGTGTATTCATACATTGCAATTCTCTCCTTCGCGTTGACGTAAACATTTGAACAATCCAGATATAAGGTATTTTGGATTTGAAGTAGCATGGATTTAGCACTTTCAACCGTATCAGAGGTATGCTGCTTCCTTTTTCCATTTAATTTATTCATCTCATTCTTGATAAGTTCCAATTGTTGGACTAATTGATATTGTTTGCTACCTCTGACTCCCTCTTTTGATGACTTCTGCTGATGGCTTCCCTTGTCACGACCCAAAACGGACGCGTGACCGACATGTGGGACTGATGTTCGAAACTCCAAATCACATATAAGCCTACCACTAGCGACAAAATAAATTTAAAACCTAAGAACTCAACAAGTTCATACAATGCAATAACAATAGTTTATGTCAAAAAGAAGTTTTGCAACTCACGAAATCATGTCACTGCAGACTCTACAACACAAGATAATGAAAATAAAGAAAGAATATATACAAACGTAGGTAATTCGCACTGGACACGACTTGGGAGTTACTGCTGCGAAGCTGGTGGTGGCTGACCTGAAAAATAAAGTTAAGGGGAGTCAGACCTCCCTGAGTAAGCTCACACTGTCCTACGATACCCAATGCTACTCTCATGGTCATGAATGAATATTAAAATACATCAATAACACAAACAAATTGTGGGGGAGAATATCTGTAGGACCCTAATATCGAAGGATAAGCCCTCGTAACTCTAAACCTTGAATGATTGTGGGGAGCTATGCATCACCAACGGCCCAACCATGCTCCTATACTCATATAGCCGTAAGGTTCTCCTAATCCAAAGGGGCTGTGGGGAGCCAAGCATCACCAACAGACCAATCCTCGCTCAAAGCGTCTAAAGTCATAATGTAATGTCCCAATATCCCATGTTAAGGGCTAGGACCCCAGAATAGTATATACTGAGCACTTAGAACTGCATTTCATGCATCTGGCATATTTCAATATGTGAATTGTGTTGAAATTCATGAAATAATTATACATGCATTCATTGAAATTTTCTGGGTATAATTGAGTTAAAAATGTGAATTGTGATTTTTATGTGTTGAAAATTGATTTGGAGACTATTAATATTATTTCGGAATTTTTGGTTAATTATAGAGAATTTTCAAATTTTTGGAATATTTTTGGACTAAAAATTTTGAATTATGGATAAATTATAGTATGACACGTGGACTGATTAAATTGATGACAAATAGCTTACATGCATAGTGACACGTGACAATAAATTATTAAGACACCAAGTCATGTGTTTTCGTAAGGAGAAAGAATTTTGCAGCTCTCTTGTTTTTGTTTGGAAAAGCACTGTTGATGATCGTGTATGCTGGAAAATTAGGTTTCAAGAGATTTTGAAGAGTTGGAGTTTAAACTAGTAAGTACCGTATGTTTTTCATTATTTGTGTAATGAATTATACATTACGTAGTTAATCGTTCAGTGTTTATAAATTGAAGATGCTTAAAAGCTGAAACATGAGTGAAAATTTGGGTGTGTTGTGCAACATTCCACTACCATAGAGTACATACCCAAACGTTCAGGAACATAATCTATGATAATGGTATATTAGAGCAAAACAATTCCAACTTACACATGGCATCAACTAACATCATTTAAAAGTCAGAAAATTTTAAAAACCATTCATTGTATGAATCTACAAAATTTACACTATTTTCTTTAGACAATTACTTACATAACTTCATACAGGTTTTAACAAAGCAACAAAAAACAAAACAAAATACAACACTTCTGGAAAGTTGTTCTACAGTGTAGATGGGTGACCTCTTGAGAAGTCCTGCGGGAGTAATGTCCTAAAGAGGCTTAAATGCTGGAAAAACAAAACCGTGAGGGCGTGAGGTTTGAGAGGCCGAGGCTCAAAGTGGACAATATCTGCAAGCGGGTGATCTGGGTTGTTACATGTTGCATGTGTTGTTTCCATATATTTGATGATCGGTTTGTTATAAGATGGAGTTGAAGTTAATTTTAAGCTTGAAAAATCCCTGAAACCGTGCTTAGGAAGAGTGTAGACATTTCATGGAAGTTGATTTATAAATATGCTTTTAATGTTGGCATATGTGAATCTGTTGAGTGTTTATAGAAATGAATTTAAATGAGTTTAATGATAAGGAATGAGGGTTTGATGAGGTTGTGATACAGAAATGATTTAAATGAAGTGTAGAATTGATGAAGATGGAAGAAAGAAAGTGCAGAAAAGTTTGTAATTTGTGTGAATGATATACAGTTTTTGATGTTTAAGTTTGAATCTTGGATTTTTAAATTATTTTCATTGAGATAAGTCATCAAAGACAAAAAGATGTGAAAAACTGGTTAAGAATTGTTGAAAACAAAATTGCAGTAGAGAGAGGAAGAAGAAGGTGATGGTTTGCGTGTCTGATTTTGATGTTTGGAGTCTGCATATGCATTAGTTCTTTTACTTGAACAACTTTGAGTCTTTTGGCTATATTTTGATCTGTAGATTTCCAAATGAGTTGATTCTTAATTCAAATTAAACTAGAGACATAAGGATACATTTTTTATGAAGGAATTGAATTTGAAATCTATCTGTAAGAGTCTTGAAAATTGGCTTGAAGTTGAGAGTTGTGTTCTATTGTGGTATGAGAAATAGTATGGAGTATTTTGATTATAACTTGTATGTACTAAACCAAAATATCTGAAGTTGATGTCATTAGAAACTTAAGACATAAAGGAAATTTTTATTAGAAAAAAGTATTGCCTAAAAACGTCTAATTCTAGGTCAAAATGGCATTAAAGGATTAAGAAAACACAGCAGGTCAATCATGCATCAGCACAATCGTGACTCTGCTAAAGCATGAAGGAAGCGAACGATTGCAACTCGGCTGATGAAGGAAGAAAGTCACGATTGTGCACAAGCACGATCGTGACCGGAGAGGCTTTAACAAAGAATGATTTTTGGGATTTTTTCAACCTAATTCAAGTAAGGATGTTACTATATGAAGTAAGTAGGTTTAAATGAGCTCTTAAATGATTTAATTGATGTTGAATGAAGGGATTAAAGTGAATAAAAGGGTATTAAGGATTAAAAAAATGTTTGGAAAGTGTTGAAATTGATTATAAAGAGTATTAAAGAAACATACTTAAGAAGTTGTGATTAACCATGCATGTTACATGATATATTAATAAATGTATTTATGATTGATAATGAACATAAGTGACATATAAATGTATTTGATTGTATATAGAAGAGTAAGTAGAGCAACCACTTCTAGATATTTCTGGAACTTCCAGGCATTAAGCAAAAAGGGAGCAATTGTGAGTAACTTAGATGGTCTTACTCAAGTAATTATTTGATTTGATTATGCTTGAATTATCTTATAAATGTGTGATTGCTTATACTGATTCCAGGCATGAAGGTCTGAAGATTTTGATTTGATGAATGTGATATTAAAATGCTTCTTGTATGTGAATTGGATGGAATAAATGTGCTCAACAATTTTGTTAAATGTCGGACTTAGGTCTGATGATAAATGCGATATGAATGTGAATGTTTCAATTATGGGATTGACTGAGAATATGAGAATGTGAAGCATCCATTACAAGAATGCATGAAAAATAAAGGTAGTTGTGACCAGAGTCACCAGTATAAAGAGCTTAAAGCTCGGATTATGATCAGAGCCTCGAGCTCAGTTGTGAATGTACCCGGTATCTACTAAGAGGTATAGGACATTATTTGATATAGCTCTGTATTCACTAAAAGATATGGGCTATTAAAAAGGGTACTCAGTCACAATGACAATAATAATGAATTTGAGTCTCACGAACATTGCATATACATTTTAATACGTATGTTTGACTGATTAAATTGTATTGTTGCCTTGTACTGAATGTGAATGTGAAATGTGATACTTTATGTATATGCAAAGATGTGCATTATATGTTACGTGTATTGATGTGATGTATGAATTGAGTGAACTATCGATGATGCTTACCTCATTGAGTTTGCAAAACTCACCCAAAATTACACGTTGACATTTCAGGACCGAGAGAGGACATTAGCTATTGAGAGACCCTATAAGAAGCATAAGTTTTGTACTTTTGTGAAGAAGAAATAGTTCAAAGGTCTGTCGGCTGGGGACAGAAGATTAGTTGTTCGTTTTTTGTTTAGTTCCTCATTTATGTAACATATTTTGTAAACTGAATTGTGAAATTTGATAGGCTGACAATGTATCCATACGAAATGCTACATTGTAAATAATGGTTTATAGTACGAAATAAGGAAATTTTGAATTTTAGATAATGTGTTATTTTTTAATTTTACTTATGATGCCATTTTGGAAAGTGAAGGTGAGATAGTTAACTCGTCATTATTATAGATTATATACTAAAATATCCACAAAATGTTTCAGTATGTAATTTATGGTAGTGGGGTATTACACATAAGCATCACAAATAAGAGTTCGATCGGGAGTCAAGCATCAACCAGAATCGACCTATAACGTATCTCAATATAATAACAAACAACTCTCATAATCATAACCAATGCATATTTAGTTTTGATGCATACCCATTAGGTGACATGTCCTACAGATCTTTTCTTCCTCACAAATCGAACATTGCAATACGTATCAAATCATTAAGCATGCAATTTATTAAGAAAACATTTAGTTATGCAATGACTAATGCATGTATACAATACCTAATCTAGCGTATCCACTCAGTTAATTTGATATAAAGGATTATACTAAAGCAGGTACACATTACTGTATATATGCGTTCGTTATATTAATATATAAGTATCGATCGATATATATATACACATACACATATGCATATGACTATAGTTATGCATTGCTACATGTTGTCTTCTATACCAGCATTGAACAATATTCATTTGATGGTACAACTATGGTAACAGTAAGTTGGTACGAACTTACCTGATAACCGAACTCATTCGTTCAAACCTTCCAATAGGGGTCCCGCTCCTGCTATACCTAGTAAATTGAAAAAAATATCTCAATCAATACTAATTAGGAGTTATTAGACTTGAATAACAATTTAGGTATCATCCAAATTATCTAAGCAGTCCATTTATGAAATTCGAAAATTTCTTCTATTCTTGCCTAAACGTTCTGTAATTTTTAATTCACAAGTCGTTGAAAATCTTACCATCGATCTTTCGAGAAAAATGATCAATATATTTTTAGAATTTTTAAAAATATTTCACAAAAATGACCAAAATGGTCACCGAAACAGTACCTCCGACAACCGAAATATTCCTGTGGTCACCGGAATATTATGATTACAGAAAAAATTTCAGCTTCAGAATTCAATGATTTTTATACCAAATGAAAGCTATTGATGATTAGAACAACTTTCTCCAAAACATCATAGTTAGATTTTCAACAAATTTAAAAGAATCGAATAAAAACTAACCAAAATCCTAACCTCTTTTTCTGTCAATCGGCGGCAATCCAGGTAATGATTGGCGACAAGACCATGGAGCTTTGTTTCTAAGTCGAATGGAGGTGGTGGTGACTGGCAACAATCACCAAAAGTGACGAATCGATGATTGGCTTTTTCGTCAGTTTTTCTTCTCGGTGTTTTCAACAATTCCGGAGACGATAGTGGCTGAAACAGGTAAGGTTGTGATTGGCTTGTCGAGAAGAAGAAATTGGTTTATAATACTAACCAGTTTGAGTTACCAATAGTAAAAAATAGTTAGAGAAAGGGAATCGTGAATAGTAATTTTTAGAAGAATTTAAAATGAAATTATGAAAAAATAGGATTCTCTTTAATATATAACACTACTTTTTCTATGAGAAAGTTAAAAGGATAGTTTTTCTTGCCCCCTTTATCCATTTGCTGAATGATTATTGGTGAATGGTGTGAGGTTCTAGGTGCATCCAAGAGAGCTTTACTCTCTAAGAACTTGTCTAGCCATTCGCCATTCACTAACTCACAATGTACCTTTTTCCTCAATATGTATTGAGCATTTTGGTTATTAGACCAGGTAAAGTATCTTCCTTCCACATATCTGTTACCTCAACCTGTTGCACAGAGTCATTGAAATCAGTGGTGTAGGAGTTTGATCCCACATTACCTTCTGCTTCATTCCTGAATAATACACTGTTAAAGTCTCTAAGGGTAAACCAAGGGCCTGTTAATGTTGAGTGGATCGCCTTAGGTTGCGTTTGGATCTGCGGTGCGGTGGAGATAAGTACTTATCCACCGTAGTTTCCAAACGCAGTCACATGTTTGGATTTGCGGCCGACAACTGCAGGTTGAAGAAAACTGCAGTGCCACAACAAAAAGGGGGCTGCGGTAAGAAACTGCTTATGCGGTGGAAATTTTACCTTCTAATAATAACCTCTTGATATTTTAGTATTTTCCATTATACCCTTACTTAATTAATAGAAGGAAGTTTTTGCCAATAGTATTTAAGTAAGGTGAAATATTTTATTTACTAAATTTATTTTATTTATATTTTCTTATTTTAATTTAATAATTTAATATTTATAATTTGAATTTATATGACTAATAATGTATTTTTGAAATATTTATTTACTAAATTTATTTGATTTATATTTTATTATTTTAATTTAATATTTTATTATTTATAATTTTAATTTTATATGACTGATAATATATTTTTAATTATTTATATAACAATTAAACTTTTTAGCCATTTTATTTCTTTTCAGCAACCGTAACCGCACTTGTCAAACACTTATTTTCACCTTTCAGCAGTTACCAAAACAGCAATTCCAAACACATAAGTACTTATTTCTCCCAACCAAGCCTTAGATTACTCCATAGTGATTTGCTTTGAAAATTCAGACTTGTTTAGGATCTTCTCTACTTCAAGGTGGAGCATTTGATCACTTGGTGCTCTCCCTGTGTCATAGCCTACTATGATCCTTCCATAATGATGATGATTATGGTTGGTAATAAAAGACCATCGACTTCAAAACGTTTGGAGCATGGATAACCTTTTTCCTTTATAAGATCATTCATCATATTTTGTAATATACTCTTGTATGCATTTAACAGCAATTTAATAGTTTGCTTCAATCTTGGAATCCCATTTTTTAGTATTACGAGGGGCGTACTTACGATCAATCTGACATGAATGGCCAGAGATTTGATGACCAGAGAAACTAGCGATGGTTTCAAAGTCGTGGAAATTGCAAACTACGAAGGCCACAAATCTTAATATCATCAACAATGTCGTGATCAGTAGCTAATAACATTGATTGGGTGCAACTGAAGTGCTAAAACCTTTAAATAAGCGGTGGGAGGGAACACCTGAAATGCAAATACTTGGAGAGTAAGAGAAGCGTTCAATTATACTCTTTAGACCTTTCACCCTGTTTACCAGCTCTAAAAACTAAAAAAGTAAAAACCTGAAGCCCGGGAGAGATTGATGTTGATGACACATTAATTGGCGAGATCAAACGGCTACAGTTGAGTGCACCGGTTATCCGTCAAATATATCTCCCTATAAGTTGGCGGTTCTCACCACCTCCCTCGACATTTCCGCATCGAAATAAGTCCCATGCCATATATAGCTTGTTAAGTAAACCAACCTCTCCTAAAGTCCTAATCGCTCCACATTCTCTTCACTCACTACTACTTTAATCATGGCCAAGATCAAGATCGGCATTAATGGTATGTGATCCAACTTGTCGTTGGTTCGTCGGTCTAAATATGAGAACGTAAAAATTGTGTGGTGACAGGATTTGGAAGGATTGGACGATTGGTGGCCAGGTCGCTTTGCTTAGAGATGATATCGAGCTCGTCGTTGTTAACGATCCTTTCATCACCACTGACTACATGGTAGACCATCACCGTCTATGTATTTCTCACGCTCAGTGTCTCACTGTCTTGGTATTGATAGAATAGTCAAAGCAAGAGGCTTTTAATATTCATGGCCGTGATCATTCATTTGTTCGAAGAGCAATGTAGTGTCATAATATCTTCGTAGATAGTTGTCAAAAGATGGGATCCTTGGTTCGCTGGTGATGGATTTTAATGGCTTGTTTGTTACTGGATAGACATATATGTTCAAGTACGACTCTGTGCATGGGCAATGGAAGCACCAGGACGTAAAGGATAAGGACTCCAAGACTCTCCTTTTTGGAGACAAGCTACTGACCATCTTTGGCTGTAGGCATTATTAATCTTGCCTGATGTTCTTGGTTTTCGAAAGGCAGTTATTTTTTAAATTTGATTGTTTCCTTTAACGTTATTGATTGAATTACTAGGAACCCTGAGGAGATTCCGTGGGGTGAGACGGGTGCCGAATATGTTGTGGAGTCCACTGGAGTTTTCACCGACAAGGACAAAGCTGCTGCTCATCTCAAGGTCTCCACTTTTTCTTTGCCATCCTTGTGAATTGTGGATTTTTTCTGATAAATATAAGCTTCTAAATTATTGGTTAATGTGGATGATAATCACTAGTGGGTTTTGTTTAATGATCTTTAGGGTTGTGCAAAGAAGGTAATTATATCAGCAGCCCCCAGCAAGGATGCTCCCATGTTTGTTGTTGGTGTGAATGAGAAAGAGTATAAGGCCGAGCTTGATGTCATTTCCAAAACTAGTTGCACCACCAACTGCCTTGCTCCCTTGGCTAAGGTACCCTTCTGTTCCCTCTTCTAATCTACTTCAATTTTTGTTAAGAAGAAAAACTTCCGATGATGGTAGTTGGTACCACGGTTCCTTCTTGTTTACAGGTTATTCACAATAAATTTGGAATTGCTGAAGGTCTTATGACCACTGTTCATTCCTTAACGGGTGAGTTCTTTTCTTCGGTGCGTCAAGATGCATAATATTTGTGATTTTCTCAAGGCCCATGTATCTAATATTAGCAGAGTATTACTGCGCGATGCGCAGTAATAATGCGTAGTAATAATGCCCGGTTAATTTAGTTTGTTATAATGCAACGAAAGAATAGTTGTGGAAATAAAAATAATATAAGATTATAAAGGTAAATAAAAATTAATTAATTGGAGAAGAAACAT
>JANZXR010000008.1:9435839-9480970 GCA_027575705.1 Erythroxylum echinodendron | reverse complement strand
CTAAGAGAAAGAAAACAGAGAGAAACAGAAGAAAAAGCTAAATATATACGAGACATAGACGGTGGGGGGGAGGGGCCAGAGAGAAACAGAAGAAAGATGCTAACAGAGAGAAACAGAAGAAAAAGCTAAATATATATACGACATACGACATACGACATATAGACCGGGGGGGTAATGACCGTCAAATTAAACGGACGAACGAGATGAATTCCGTGGTCGTCCATCCCGTTCGTTCTTAGTATATATACTTAAGGATGATTGCTGATGGACGCAAACCTACCTGACCTCCAGGCTAAACCCATAGTGCTTATTGTCCATGAGTAGGTGCAATTCACTACAGATGTTTCTCTTTATTCATTTCATGTTACATATTTAGCCACTCAAAAGACTGTTGATGGACCGTCTAGCAAGGACTGGAGAGGTGGTAGAGCTGCTTCATTCAACATTATTCCTAGCAGTACAGGAGCTGCTAAGGTACTTGATCATTGTCCTTTCAACTTTCCTGCAACTTGTCTGCTTGCGCGATATTAATTAGCCATCTATATTGCCTTTTAAAATCTTAGTATGCTGTAACATTACTACTCAGTTAATGCACCCATTTATATTTTCTACTTAAAATAGATTTTCAAGTAATGAATTCTGCTGATATTGAAGTTTCCAGCATTCATTTGTCGTCTTTCCATGTTTTTTAGGCTGTTGGCAAGGTGTTACCGGCACTGAATGGCAAGTTGACTGGAATGGCTTTCCGGGTACCCACAGTTGATGTATCAATAGTGGATCTCACAGTGAGACTGGAAAAAAAGGCCACTTATGAAGATGTCAAAGCAGCAATAAAGTAAGGAGTGACATAATATGCTAAAAAAAAAATTGGCGCTCTGAACCATATATGATGATGCTCAATTGCGTAAGATTTATTCTTATTTGATGGAATGCAGGGAGGCATCCCATGGCGAAATGAAGGGAATACTTGGTTACACTGAGGATGATGTTGTCTCGACTGATTTCTTGGGTGACAGCAGGTGTGTGACTGTGAAGGCTTTTTGTGATACATATGATTTGCACTGACCCTCTGTCTCTGTGGTTGTCCTACATATTTTCTACTTCAGATTACTCTCTTTTTATAACTATTTTCGTTTTTGTACTGACTTCATGATGTTATCGTTTGATAGGTCAAGCATCTTTGATGCTAAGGCTGGAATTGCTTTGAATGATAACTTTGTTAAACTCGTCTCTTGGTACGGCAATGAGTGGGGTTACAGGTAATGGACTTTTCAGACCATTCATGTTCTTCTATTCTATAAGCATGTTCTAGAAGTTCATGTTTCTTGATACATATCTTCTTCTGCAGCTCTCGAGTAATTGATTTGGTCCGCCATATAGCCTCTGTAATCAGCTGATAACTAGTTCCATCTTGGTCACATTATGTGGAGCTCCTTTATCTAGTTTGTGGTTCGGAATGGACCCCGGCTTACGGTAGATATTGATAATAAACAGGCCCAGAGAAACTTTGGACCTTAAGGACTCAGGATCATTTGCACATCGTGTGATCCATTTTCATCTTTTTACTGGGTAGTGCTTTCCCTTCTTGCTCATGATTGAACTTTAGTATGATTTTCATAATCAGATGCAAGTCTTCCACTCCTGGCAACTAATTCTACTCCGAACAAACAATAACCCGCCCCATTAGTTTTCAGATCATTTGCTGGTACAGTGGTACTCTTGCCTGCAGTGCACGTCGCCACGCTACTGGTCGACGTCGGTACTAGAGTTAGTCCTAGCAATCCACGAAGCGTCCTTTCCGATTCATTCAACGTTTTCAACTATATCCTCAATCCCATATTTCACCGTCTCTGACCAGAATCCAGTTTTAGATGGCCTTTCACTTACAAAATCTATAGTTAAAATATCAAATCACGATACATGGGGAAAGCAAGAACTTAAAGCGTTTTTCACCTTCTGAAAAATTCTCTCGCTGGGTCCTGATTACAAGTAAACCTTAACTACCAAAGCAAGCAGAGAGGACCGTTTTGCATAAAATGATTCATATTTTCTAACAGAATCACGAAACTCTGGTTCTAGATTGGTATAATCAGATTCTGGTATGAATCAATGGTGGCTAACCGCAGTGTAAAAAATTCAATAACATACTGTAATGACTAAGGCAGCCATGAGACGAAAGTATCCATAAGCCCATTCCAACCGCAAATGAATTGAACCTACATCTCTGGATCAGTAAAATAGAAGAACGTGTCCCTCAATTTTAAATTATTAAAAAGGTTCTGATGACATACTGCAGGAAACGCAATTCACAATCCGGTCAAATATGACG
Source organism: Erythroxylum echinodendron (assembly GCA_027575705.1). NCBI lineage: Eukaryota > Viridiplantae > Streptophyta > Magnoliopsida > Malpighiales > Erythroxylaceae > Erythroxylum > Erythroxylum echinodendron. The sequence goes on along the minus strand of JANZXR010000008.1, from coordinate 9,478,641 downwards.
CACTCAATACCCTGCAGGCAAAGAAAAAACCAAAACTAGGAACTACTATTACCATGACGGAAGATGAAGATCTTAGTCACAAAGTATGACAGCAATTCACAATCCTGTTATGTATGCCACATCATGATACGCTGCAATGAAAGAAGAAAATAAAATTAGGAATTATTATTCCCTAATCCAACATGGAGGTCCTATTCACAAACACACACTATAATAGCAATAAACAATACAGCATCCTTGTCCAAATATTACATTTGAACAGCCATAAAGCCAATCCTCAAAATGCACCCAAAAACAAAAAAAAACTAACACACAGACAGATAGCAAAGAGACCGAGGAAACACCGTCTATTATTAGTATTTCGGCCCCGTTTGGTTATTGGCTGATCAGCCAATAAATAACTGATTGAATAAATTTAATTCATTGACTTTGTTAACCAGCTATTTTTTGTGTTTGGTAATCAGCTAATTGGGTTGGCTGATTGAACCCAATCAGATAATTTTTAAAAAGCTCAGAGAGAGTAGCATTTTGTGTTATTCCTTTCTTGTCAGACTCAAACTCCACTGATATTCATCATCCAACAATAAATAATAATAATTAATTTGTAAAATTTGTTTTCCATGTCTTTATTAATTTAAACATTTTAACTTTTGTTGTTTATTTTAATAATTCAAAATTATAAATCATAAACAAAAATATATTAAAATTTGATTAGATTAAAAATTTTATTTAACTCTAATTTATTATTCTTTACTAAGAATATTCAACGAAATACTAAGATATATAATATTCATACCCTTATAATTTTTTTTTAAAGTCATGTATTCATAAGTCATTTTACACATAACAGCTAATACTAAACAGCTATTTTTACCAAACATCTCCAACAAATACTTAATACAATCCGCTGGTTAATCAGCTATAAGCTAACAGCTAATGCAATCAGTTGATTGGCAAATAGGGCCTTCATGTCCAAAACATCTTTCTATACTAACGAGTTATTAACCTCACATAATGTAGACCAACAAACTTTCTTCTATGCAATTTTTGTATCCAATAGACAAGACATGCTCTAGCATGAACTAATCACACCAGATATTCATGTGTAAAATGATAGTTCCATTAAACAATAGGTTGCATTTTGGCATTGAAAACAAATTGCAAACATCAAACTTTCAAATGCTAGAAAAGCACGGGACTACATATCATGCCAGTTTTGTTCCAACTTTTTAGAAAGCGTACATCAAATTCCTCATTTCATGTACAAATTGAAGTCCCATATGCTGATAATTCCTTATTATTCCTCCAAAGATATGAGAAAGTGTCATTAGGATCCATTACAAATATACGACGGAATAATAGAAAGCCAGTCATACCTAAATTCTATTTCATGTTCATATCACTGAAGTGAATAACAAGCAGAAACATGTCGTAAAGAAAGAAAAAAAATTACCTACTCAACGGCTTGGATTTAGTGCCAGAAGCATGTTGTTTCCTCCAGGAAGGTATGCCACATTAGGTGACTTAGCCAGAGTTGCAGCAATTTCCTTTGCAGCCTCGATTCTTCTCAGTTCAATCAACCCTGTACCGAACTTTGAAGTTGCACTAGAAATCATAATGGCAGCTTCACTCTCACCTTCAGCCCTGATAATTGAAGCCCTTCTTTCCTGGTCAGCTTTCATGACAACAAACTTGGACCTCTCAGCTTCTTGCTGCGCCACCTGCTTCTGCTCCACAGCCCTTGAAAACTCCATTCCATAAGACAAGTGGGTAATTGCGACATCTTCCAGAACAATATTGAAGTCCTTTGCACGTTTAATGAGCGACTCCCGAACCAGAGCAGAGACATGAGGCCGTTCAGTAAGGAGTTGATCAGCATTGAATTGTGCAACAACTGCTTTCAATACTTCATTTCCAATAGAGGGGAGAACTTTTTCATCGTACTCAAGGCCAAGGTGTTGAAAAATATAAGGCAATCGTGACACCTAAGTTTAAATACACGAATATCATCAGATGCACAAAAACCAATATGCAATGAAGTTTTGTCACATGCATGCATATGCCTGCTAAAGTTGAGAATCCAGATTCACAAACATCTTTTTTTTTTTTAATTGGATAGAACACTCAAATTACCAAACATAAAAAGAGAACAATAACAAAAACCTCCACTCGTCTTAACATTCTTCCTATTCACAAACAATTATCATTATTTCCTAACCAAATACATCTCCATTTCTACACCAGAAAATAACAAACTCACTGAAAACACTCTCGTAAAAACAAAAATTAAGGCAACTTTCTAATCAAAACCTGCAAACCAAAGATCCCATTTGCGTCAGAACAGAAAAGATTATACCTTACACTGAAAGTGGACAACTTTAAAATACAAAATTTACCTCGGGACGAGAGAGGACACGGAGGGTAAGATTGACCATCTGGAGATCCTTTGTCCCAGAAACCGACGAGAAAGTGTGAGGCCTTGTTCGAATATCAAATATAAAAGGCTTCTGCAGCCACGGGACCAGAAAATGCGTGCCTTCACCAATAGACGTGTCGAGAACTCCACGGAAACGGTCGAAGAGGACGGCACGTTGGCCTCCGTCGACAGTGTACAGAGAGGCGTTGAGGACAGTGGCGGCCGCGCCGAGCCCGAAAGCAGCTCGCGCCACGTTAGTGAGGAAGGAAACAGCTGCTTGGCTGCCCATCGTTAGATGCCAACGGTGATCGGAGAGAGGACAAAGCTAACAAGAGCACCTTTTTCTTTGGTAGGGTTTTGGGGGCGAGACGAGGGCTTATGTAAACTCGGCTGGGCACTACCAAAATTAGTGGGTCGGGTCAGAAATTTTGGGTTCGGTAATTTTTATAATCAGGATTAGTAATTAATACACAAGGATTAGGATTTAGGAAACCGCGATGGTCTTTAATACAATATGGACAATAAAGGTTGGTTCTGTTTCTTTTTCTTTTATATCAGAAAGTAGTAATGTTTACAAATTCCTCTTATCTTGTTTAAATTTCGGTACAATGGATATTAAACTAAACTAGGGTGATAGAATTAGAATTTATAACCTCCATCTCAAAGAAGAGATGAATGCTAATACCCAAAATAATAATATGCTTAGAAATGTCATTATTAATTATGATTGTGATGGAATTAACTTTGAAGTACTTACTTATATCATAGTTTAATTTCTCTTGTTATAGTATTTTCTATTGGGAGTTTTAATGTCGACTAGATCTATTGTTTACTTATTTTTCAATAAAATAATATATTATCGATTTTACGAATTAAAGTAATATATTATCAATTTGGTCTAATTAACAAACATTCCCTTATTTTGTACCTTCATACGTTTCTCTTAGGCCTTAGCTGATTTACATTACTTTAGCCCTGTTAAATAAAATAAAAGTATGTATATATAATTAACATCAAGATAAAAAGAATTAAATTCTTGGTGGAAGTAAAAACAAATAAACAAATAAATAAAATGTTAGCCCTATATCTCGGTTCATATTTCGTAGTGACTAAGCGTCAAAATTTGGGAAATTTTGGAAAACAATAGTAAAATTAAAAATGAGATGAAATAAACATAGGTCACGGTTGGGATTAAAAACAAATACACAAATAAATAAATAAAATGAAAGAAAGAAGTGAGAATGTCACGGTCGTGTATTTGAAAATGTCAGAATTGGATCCGGGTCTTTTGAAAATGCTAGAAGTTTTATATTGACAGAAGAGGGAAAAGGGGATAAAATATGTTCTGAATCTTCAATAAATCAACTTGACAAAGTTGTCTTCATAAAAGTTGTTGATCATTCTTTTAGCTTTCTAACGACATAAAGTTTATGATTTTTGGACTTCCGGATTGAAAGTTATATTGATTTTAATAGTAGCGATTAAGGGGGTTGTAACGATCATTGATGTGCACGATCGTGCAATCCTACTGCACACTCCAACTTCAAAACATCATAACTTTCAGCTCTGAAATTTAAAAATTATAAACTTTATGTCTTTAGAAAGATAAGGGAATGATCTACAACTTTCATGAAGATGACTTTGTCAAATTTTGGCTAGATCAATACATTTTATTCATTGAAGTTTAAGAATATATTTTTATCCTCCCTTTCTCTCTACTGTCATATATATATATATATATATATATTTCAAAAGACCCCATTCCAACAATCAAAACCATAAATACAAAACTCCCAACTTAACTAATTTCTTCAGAAAAATCTATCCAAATGCCTTTAAACATCTAACAATTTTATTCTCGACACATTGACAACTTAACAGAAATTTTATATATTCAGTATTTCTCTTCTTTTAAGTGTCAATTGTGTTATAATTAAAATTGTTAGAATGTTGAAGGCCTTTGGATAGATTTTTCTGAAGAAATTGGTTAAATTGGGAGTTCTGGATGTATGGTTTTTAATTGTTAGAATCGGGTCTTTTGTTATAGTTAGCAGTTATATATATTGACCGTAGAGAGAAAAGAGGAAAAAGTGGATAAAATGTGTTTTGAAACTTCAATCAATAAACCATATTGATCTAGGCAGAATTTGACAAAATTGTCTTAATGAAAGTTGTAGATCTTTTTCTTAGCTTTCCAATGACATAAAGTTTGTAATTTGTAGATATTGGAGTTGAAAAATATGAAGATTTGAAGTTGGAATGCGTAGTATGGTTGAGGTATTGTTCATCAATTTGCACGATCGTGCAATGCTAATTTTTGTTGAGGCTCGGGATTGTGCACAAGCACGACCGCGATGTTTCATAGTCACAGCAGTGACTCTTTCAAGTCATGATCGTGCATTTTTTTCTTTATTCATAAGTTTATTTGTTTGTTTTACTCCCCGTGCTCGACTTCTCCTTATGTTATTTTATTTTTATTATTATTTATTTTCTTTTTAAAAAGTCCCACCATGAATTCATTTTATCGATATTTTTATTTAACTTTTGTCGTATATTTTTTTATTTAAAAAGTCCCCCTATTTTGGTACCTTGTCATCACGAAATAAGAATCGAGACCTAAGGCTGACATCACTTCTTTTATTTATTTATTTATTTATTTATTTATTTATTTATTTGTGTATTTATTTTTACTCCCAACCATGACTTATGTTTATTTTATTTCATTTTTTACTATTATTTTTCAAAAGAAAAAATTGATTACAAATGACATTAGGCTAGACCGAGCTATGAAGTCAATAGAAAACTATTATAATTTGGAAGCTTAAAGAAAAATGCATGAACGAGCAGTAGTTCTTTTGCTTTGACAACTACAAGGCACTATCAATTTTTGAAATTTCACTCCGAATTACATAATATCATAACAAGTTTAACTTGTCTTCCTGTGATAAGGAGACATAATATCATTACATCAAAAAATTAAATAAAAAACATTCATACTTTCATAGAGCAAGTTATACCATCCATAAAGTTCCACACTTAAATAGAGCAAGCTATAAAAACCTAACACCAACCTATCTTCCTAGACAACCAATCTAAACGTAGTTCAACTGGACATGCAAAAAACACACTAATAAAGTTAGGATGCTTTACAAGCCAATCAACTGCATCCAAGAGAGCACGTCCTTCCAATCCTAATTCTTTCATTGCGTCAAATATTTCCTCCTCTTTTCTAACACGAGGGTTTGCGGCTATAATAGCTTCAACAAGTTCTTTCATTGCATTGGACGTAACTTGTAATTCTGAAGAAATTTTATCTTCCACTCGTGCTTTTCTTTTCTTACCGTGTAGGATGGCTTTGACACTGAAGGAGTTGATGATGAGAGAGCTTGAGTTGTCAGTGTTGTTGGAGTACTCTCGCTCTCAAATAGATAAAAACTCTCTAAATGAACCTAATTATTTGCTTGCATATTATCAATGTTCTCAATATTCACATCTCACCTTTCCTTTTCCCATCTTTGAACCTTTAATTTTGCACTTTCAGCGTTAGATCCGGTAGCTCTATCTTTCTCATATATCTCACGAACAAGGTCAAAATTAGATAAAGTCTTTCCTCGAATATGTTTCACCTTTTTGTTAGCCTATCAATCAAAATACAAGAACCTCGAATATGCTTCACTTTTTCGTTAAACTATCAATAAAAATACAAGAAACTATGTCAATAAACTTCATGCATAAAAAATAATACAAATATAAAAAAATTAACTAGATAAGTATTAAATAAAATACCTGTATCAAACTTTTCCACACCTCTAAAACAACTTCAAATGTCTTGGTAACATCATTCCATCCAATTCCACTTTTTCCATCAAGAAATATTGCTAAATGCATTTCTTCCTGATGGAATTGTGTCCATAGCCCAATCGTTATGTAATTGATTGGACACATATATTTTGTAATTATTAACTTTATTTAATAACATGGCAAATGATTATATTATCATATTTTGTTTATTGTTTTTATTCTAATATGATAAGTCCTTGATTAAATTTATACACTTGCCATCATAATGGAGATTATGATAATGAGAGTCAAGTCTTTATGATTTAATCTAAAAGTGTTCTTGATCGTAGGATCATTAGATAAGGACTTTAATGATCCAGTTAGATCAATATGTATGTAATAGTATCTATTGGATGGATGTTAGTAGATCTCATTTGTTAAGTTACATATATAGATGATGCATATAGAGATATGATCATTGAACTGACCAAACTGAGAATTCCCAATGGTTAATATTACCTATGAACTGTCAAGTAGGATATTCTCATAAGGATTTAAAGGTATATTTTTCCTTTGATCTGAGATCATCATAGTAATCAATAGGTCACTTATTATGTTTTGATGTCAGACACCTAGTGTGTAAACATGCTAGTTAAATGGTCATTAGATATAATTAAGTACCTATATGATTAGTGGTGAGTTAAGATGAGATCCATCGACTCTAGGTAATGAGTTTGAGCTCTATGTTATCATTGATCTTAATGATTATTTCAAGACCTTGGCCAGGGCAATTGAATGAGTGAAGAAAGGAGTTTCTTAAGTCATTCATCAATCATTAATTATCGACATGTAATATAGTTTAAACCATACCTTAGGATAATTCGGAGTTGTAATGATGGAAGGTAATAATACATTATCCTTAACCAGGTTCCGTCTTTGTAAGATTGTTACTTCACGCTATCCGATAGTTGGGGAATGTTGTTAGACGCCAACCTTGATTAGTAATTAATTAAATTAATTATTACCCGCTTAGTGATGAACCAATATGGTCACACACTTACGAGTGTAATATTTTCTGTTTATAATTATTTAATTTATTATGAGATAATTTATTAAATAATCTATATGACATATTATTATATTTTTTCCTAGCACAGAAAATATAATTAATAGTGGAAATTCTCTTGTACAAAATAAATGAATAAAATAAAATAGTTTTTTATTTCATTTTACAAATAATAATTATTATTTTAAAAAATTCAAATGGTTTTTGACGTGAGTGATGTTGCTTTGGTTTTACATTTTAAAAACCAAAATGAGAGGATGCGTTGGTTGGTTTTTCAAGTTAAAAAAAAACATTAAAACATTTGTTGTATGTTACCTTTGAAATGATAACGTTTACGAAGAGAAGAGAAAAAAGTTTTAAAAGGAGTTTTAAACTTCTTTTATGTTATCTACGTTTAATATAAAAACAAGAGAGAAACAGACAAAATTGTTTGTTCCATTCTTGAAGAAAGAGTTCTTTAAAATCTTCCATAGCTATATCAAGTGTTAAAAGTGGGACGTATTTCTCGGTGTGGAGTGTATAGAGACACTGTATTTTCGAAATTCATTATCGGTTATGTAACACCCACATACCTCCTGGAATGATATATGAATGCCACACAAAACAGCACAAACAAATCAAAGCATACGAAAACTTCTAGTAAACAATTCAAGCAAACAATATTAAATTACATAGTATGTAACACAAACTCATTGAAAAATCGAAGTATTGTTGTTACAAACTTACAAACAAATTCACATATACATATCAGATATAAGCCCAAAAATCAAACCAAATATTTTACATTATTTTCAAAACAACACTCAGACTTCATTAGCCATTGCAGCTGTCTTGTCCCAGTTTTTAAAAACGTCGCTTAGAACCTACATGTGGCAAATCCACCGTATTAAGCATACAGCTTAGTGAGTAATAACTAAACTATGCATAATTTGACAATTAATCATACTGAATCAAGTTATAGCACAAACAGATATTAAATTTCAGAACAGTTTCATAGTTAACAGAACTGAGTATCAAAGAAAGCACTATCCCTTCAGTTCAAAACAACATTTTGCTTATTTCAAAATCCAACATATATCAGAATACACAATCAGATGACTGCTAATCTGTCAACAGAAGTAGGTAATGTGACTTATATAGAAGATACCATAATTGGTATCATATCACAGAAGAGACGTATGTCTCAATAACAGAAGACACCGAAGTGTCAGACACTGAAGTGTCACAAAAGCAGCTGCAAACCCTTCTAGGCATGCCTATTTACCCACAACTAGGACTGAACATTTTAAAAACAAAACAAGGTCATTTCAGACATTTCATGTGCAAAGCAAGTAGTCAATCATATTCACATGCAAATAGCATTTTCAATGATATAAACATGCATCAAACGCCTCGGACAATCATTGTCTAGAATTCAGAACACAATCAGCATAAATCAAATTCAATAAGCAGAAAAAAGTAAGGTGTGACCATGTAAGATTACTCACAAAATTTACTGTCTAAATTACTTACTAAATCTCCCTTATTGCTTATTGTCTCGACGTCCCGGAAATATCTGGAATTGGTCACTCGATGGATTTCTCTAAAATATTTAATACAAACACATATCATTATTGTACACAATTATATATTCAATTATGCACATGCATGTATACTAAATATGTATGATGCATGTTTATGACAAATTTTGAGTTTCTTATCCTTAATCTTATCACATTCTCAATCATGCGAAATCATACTCAATCCCTCAATCCAAATTTATTTCACAATCCACCTTCGAGTCCACTTTGCTCAAATATTCTCATCAGGAAGCTGAGGTAATTAGATAATACTTCCTTCTAGAAAGTTTTCCCTCTTTGTACAACCTAGGCCAAGACTCAATTTCATGTTGAATTTTGAAAATATTAAAGATAATTAAAATTCGACTTCTTCAATAAAGTTGTAGAAATATGTCTTTAGTTTACTCTGAATAAGAACCAACTCATTTGGAGATCCACATATCAAGTTATAATCGAAATACCAAAGCAATTTCAGTGAAAACACATACTTCATCCTTTTCGTCCAGCTTTTCCCCAAAACAGACTTTCAAGTCAATGTTACATGGTCATTTTGACAATGAAAATGAAAGATTTAGGCCAAACATTCTTCTAAACATTTGTTCCATTATGTACTGACACTAATTTTATGCAATTTGGTTCAGTATTTTGAAAATTATTCCCCAATGACTACAAACTGTTCACAAATAGTGATAGATTTCAGATACTCAATTTCAAGCCTACTTTTGACACATGTAATGAGAGAAATCAAATTCGAAGCCTTCATGATAGTTGTAGATATAAGTTTCTAGTTTAATATTAATTTAAATTCATCAAATTTGGATGCCTACATAGCAAGATATGTCTAAAATACCGAAACCTGTCCAGTGGAACTACTCATTCAAACCAGTTTCCAACATGTATCAAACCTCAATTCTTTCCCATTTTAGTACATAATTGATCCATATCAAACATCAAACAACACATGTTATCACAGGATACCAAGTTTATAATCCCCTTACCTTACTAAACTTTAAATTTAACTCCAAGAATCCAGCTAAACCAAGCTTCCAAACATCCACACATAACTAAGTTTAAGGTGTAACTTTCAGCACCAACAAGATTATTACATAAAGTTACATGACCTACTTCTTGATGAAATAACTTACAAAGACGATGATCAAAGCTTCAACAAAGGTCCAGAAGTTGAGAGGGGGGGTAGGAGAATGAAATTTCGGTGGAGAGAAGAGACTAAAATGAAGACTTGCTCTAGCAGAATTTACCACATCCAAAGCTAGGTATTATGAAATTGGAGCAACATATGTCTTCATGCATAAGCTTCACGTGTCCCTTAAAGGAGCTGCCATGTGTCAATGATACATTAGGTCATATGTCACATACTTAGCGCTGCCATTTGTCAATGTATCAACTATACCATTTGTCAATGCTTTAACCATGCCAAATATCACTAACGCATAAGTTAATCGTTCTAATTTTTATGTGCCAACTTAACTTGCCACTTGACAATTGTTCCTAGACCAAATGTACGTTTAAATACCTTAATTCTCTAATGAAATCAATTAATTCTAATTCACTAACCATTATCCACTTGACCAAAGATTCAAATCATACGTCTTTCATATTCTAATCATAGCAAAATTCTAACTCCTATCATACATGTACTTTCATAAACATGTATTATTTCAACTAGGGTATTTTTGGGGCCTTACAGGTTAATCATCACAAATTTCATGTATTTTTTTTGCCTATTCTTGTTATTAGTATGAATATTAAACTCAATAGATCTACAAAGGATTGCAAATTTTTATTGCCGCTGCGTATGTGATCCTTCAATTGGTATCAGAGACAATTTTGCATTCACAACATACTTGAAAAATGACCAATGATTTGCGTATTTTATTGTGTTCTTTCTTTTAACATATGAAAGATGTTCATTTAATATGCATGAGAAAATCTTGGTTGTATTTTGAAATGTGTTTCACTGAAACCGAAACACATGTTCTATAAGCATATAATTTCTTTCCTCATTTTACGTTGAAATAATGAAAATGAAGAATCATTAGTGTAGATATATAGATATCATGCGAAGGCATTACCTAAGCATTGGACAAATGTTGTTTATGCACAGTAAACCCATTAAAGACATTTAATTTCTGTTGTGTCTGTTATGACAAACCTCATTTAATGCATTCAATGAATGTTGTATGATGGTTAATGCAAAAGGTGTTTTTTTTTTAAAAAGGTTTCGGTTAAAAGATTTAACAGAGAATGCATGGTTTTGGTTAAAAGGTTTAGCAGAAAATGCATGGTTTAAAAACCAATAACCGTAGATGGTATTACAAAGACAAGGATTAACAATGAAAGATACTCTTTCAATTTTAACGTTGAATGAAAACGTGAAGATATAAGATGAGTACATTAAGACTCTTTCATTTTTTCTGTACGTGTAGGAAATAAATACAAATTTCTTATACGAATGTTGTCTGAACATATGGTATGATCAATGATATTATTAAAATTGTTTTAATAACATGAAATCTTGACCTTTAAAATTATTAAGTTTATTTTGATATAATATATGATATTTTATCAAAAAGGATTTTCCATCCAAGTATATCATAATATTTATTTTTGTTTACAAGGAATGACCTGATAATCAGGTGACATGTAATTCATGGATAAATAATATTTTCTATTGCATATGATGCATATGTGAGAAAAAATTACTTAATTTTATACTTTTTGCCTAGACTATCTAGGGAGTATAATATTAATTAATTCTTCATCACTTGGATGAATAAACTCAACTATACTAATAGGAACAATCTAACAACCAGGAGACTATATAGTATTGATCCTACTATAAATTTTATACATGATATAATATATATATGATAAAATAGGTAATTTATCACCCTTTAAATATGCATGAGTAACGACTTGACAACCAAAGGGCTCATTCATGTTTTAAAGATTTTATATTATTTAGATAAAAGTCCATGTCTTAATGATATATAATTGTGTTCTTATTTTGGTGTTGTCTTTTTATTAGATTTCTCAAAATGTCTGTTATATCACTACGAAGCATTCTTGATGCTAATAAGCTAGCGGTTAACAATTTTGATGATTGGTACCGCAATTTGAGAATTGTTCTCATGCATGAGAAACTTATCGATGTGATTGATAAACCCATAAAGGAAGCGCCTCCTCAGGGAATTGATGGTGCTAATGCATTAGATGCATATTTTAAGTACAATGAACAAAGTACTAATGCCAAGTGTATTATTCTGGCATCAATGAGTTCTAAACTCCAAAGGCAGCATGAAGGTATGAATCCTCCACAGATCATTGAGCATCTTAAGAAGATGTATGGGTCACAAAGTAGGACTGCTAGATACCAGTTATCTAACTCCCTATCCAAGTTTGAACTGAAACCCAAATCTCCTATGGGATCCTATGTTCTTAAGATGATTGATCTTATAGAACAACTTGAGAAGTTAGGGTGTTTACTAGGGAAAAAGTTGTCATAAGATTTGATCTTACAGTCTCTTATTGATATTTTTTCACCGTTCATTGTTAACTTTAACATGAACAAGATGGACTGTGATTTTTATGAAATGCTTAACTTGTTAATCGATTATGAAAATCAAGTAGCATCGTCTGAGAAAGTGAAAGTATAAAGGTCTGTGAATCTAGTTGGAAACTCCTCTAAGCTCAAGTGGAAGGGCAAAAAGAAGCCCAATAAAAATCATCTTACACCCAATGGTGTTTGGAACAAATCCAAAGATAAGGAAAAGAAAGTTGACCAAAGGATGCTAAATGTTTCTTCTGTACAAAGAAGAGATACTGGAAGAGGAACTGCCAGAGTATTTGGCTACTTTGAAAGACAAGAAACAAGGTGGGACATTTATGAAAAATATTTTCATGATTTCTTTAACTACTATTGATTATACTAAATGGGTATTAGAGACTGATAGTAGCTTTAACATCTGCAATATGTCGCAGGGTTTAAAGATCAGTAGGAGATTGAAGAAGGGAGAAGTTAAGCAACAAGTTGGGAATGGAGCAAATGTTGCTGCCCTAGCTGTAGGAAATATTTCTCTTGTTATGCCTACGGGAAAGACTTTATTGTTAGAAGATTGTTATTATGTTCCTAAAGTTGTTTCGAACATTGTTTCCATTTCGTCACTAGACAAGCGTGGGTTTCATACAATCTTTAGGAATAACCAATGTAATATATTTCATGATGATGAATTATATGTAAGTGGTTATTTACAATATGGTCTTTATGTCTTACCTGAAATAGTTGTTTATCCAATTACGAATGTTTTTGGTCAAAAAAAGGAAGAGAGGTAATCAAGCAAATCAAACTTACCTTTGGCATTGTAGGCTTGGACATATTGGTGAGAAAAGAGTAAACAAGTTACACAAGGAAGGATGCCTTGGTCAATATGATTATGAATCATATGAAACTTGTGAATCTTGTCTCAAAGGCAAAATGACCAAATCTCCTTTTACTGAAACTAGAGAGAGAGCTAGTGAACTTTTAGGACTCATACATACTGATGTATTTGGGCCTATGAAAGTTCAAGCCAAAGGTAGATATTCTTATTTTATCACTTTCACTGATGATATGTTAAGATACGAATTTGTGTATCTTATGAAACACAAGTCTGAATCATTTAAAATGTTCAAAAGATTCCATAGTGAAGTTGAAAAACAAATTGGTAAGAATATAAAGGCACTCAGATCTGACCGTGGTGGTGAGTTTCTTAGTGATGATTTTCTTGATTATCTAAGGCAAGATAAAATCTTGTCTCAGTGGACTTCTCCCAGAACATCACAACACAATGGTGTTTCAGAAAGGAGAAATCGAATTTTATTAGATATGGTGAGATCCATGATGGGGTTCACTGATCTTCATATCTTCCTATAGGGATATGCTTTAGAAGTTGATACCTATTTATTAAACAAAGTTCCCATTAAAGCAGTCACTAAAACTCCATATGAGATGTGGAAAGGACATAATCCTAACTTAAAATATTTGAAAGTTTGGGATTGTCTAGCTTATGTCAAAAGACTGTTGCCAAACAAGCTTGAAGCGAGATTTGACAAGTGCCGATTTGTTGGCTATCCCAAGGAAACAATGAGATACTATTTCTATCACCTTTGTGAACACAAAGTATTTGTGGCCAAAAATGCAACTTTTAAAAAAAGGGAGTTCCTTAATAAAGGAAGTCATGGTGTAGAAATAGATCTTGATGAAATTCAAGATTATGACAAATCAACACAAGCTCAAGAGCATCACATGCATGTTGAGCAGCCTTTACTTGACGTCTTGAAGTTGACACAAAAGGTGCCAGTCTTAATCGTTGAGGAGAATGAATCGGTTAATGAACCTGTCAAAAAACTAGTGCAACAACAAGATCAAGCAGAGAATGAACCTATTGAACATAAGTTTCTTAGAAGGTCTACTAGGGATCGTCGTGCATCAGATAAGTTAAACTTAATGGTGCAAGATGACGAGAATAATCATATTGATGATAACCCTAATACTTACGAAAAGGCTATGGCAAGTCTTAATCGTGAGAAGTGGTTTAAAACTATAGAATCCGAGTTAGAATCTATGAGAATCAACAAAGTATGAACTTTGGTTGATCCCTTAAAGGATATAAAACCCATAGGATATAAATGGGTATTTAAGAAAAAGATTGGAACAGACGAAAAGATTAAAACGTATAAAGCCCGTCTTCTTGCCAAGAGAGATATAATCAAAAAGAAAGAATTGATTATGATGAAACATTTTTTCCTCTAAAAATGCTCAAATCTATTCGGATTTTACTTGCTTTAACTGCATATTATGATTATGAGATATTACATATATAAATTGAACCCATCCTTTTTTTATGTTCCATACAGTATAATTGAATTCAATGTTGCAATTAAATTCAATTCCTACCATTCCAAACACCCCGTTAGCTGATTTACATCACTTTGTCTTTGTGCAATAGAGATGGTTATGAGATTATATCCCCAAGTTTACACATGAGGTCAGCGGTCTACACAAATGTGTGTAACAAATGAAATGGCACAAGGTTAGAACTCCCTACAGGATCAGGTGCTCCAACCCCTTTAGGGCGACTAATGAACTTCGGTCAGTGCTCAATTTCTTGACACTTTTGCTACTGATTCGGAGGAAAGCCAACCGTTGCATGCAACAGACACATAGAATCGAAAACGTTCCACTGATACATATAACTCAATTCACGAGATGAGATCATTCAAAAATTCGGGAGTTCCAAAAAAAAAAATAATGATAAAGTAGCCTTGTAACATCCAATTAATTAGAAAGTAAAATTTCCTAGAGCACCAGACTCACTAAGCCTTATCAGCCTTCGCAGCTGTAGCAGCAGCTTGTCCTCTTAGACGACCAGTCCTCCTTGCGGCGATGAGACCAACCTTCTGGCCAGGAGGCGCATCACGCCTGACCGTGCTTGCGTGACCAATGTGTTGGTGGTTACCTCCTCCGTGAGGATGCTCAACAGGGTTCATAGCCACACCACGTACCTTCGGCCAGCAGTTCCTCTTCACCCTGTATTTGTGGTATGCATTACCAGCCTTGAGCATCGGCTTCTCAGTTCTCCCACCACCTGCAACTTGTCCAACCATGGCCCTGCAGCCACTTGGTACAATCTTCTTGGCACCAGATGGAAGCTTGACCCTGTCCATCCACCAAGCTTAGCAAAAGCATGCTTTAACTGGAAATATTAAGTTATGCTATTGAAAAATTGCAGAGACTACATTTCATTTCAATTACTCCTCTCAGGATTTGTTACCCTAAATCTACAATTTAACATCTCAGCAAGCACTGAAAACGCACGAAGTTCACATCGCAAGAAATGCAAAATAACTGAAAAAAAAAGATTGAATCTTTCAGCCCACCCTCCTAACTTTGAAACATAAAATTTCTCAATAATTTTCATTCAAAAAAAGACCCCTAAAATCCAAAACGAAACAAGACAACCAAAAGAGAGCCTAACCTGGTGGTGTCGTTATCAGGATTATGACTAATAACGATAGCATAATCACCAGAGCAGCGAGCAAAAACACCACGATCACCAACATGATGCTCGACGTTGCAAACTACAGCACCTTCTGGAATAGATCTAAGAGGCAAGACGTTTCCCACAACAAGATTCGCTTTCTTCCCGCAGTACACAAACTGGCCCGTGTACATGCCCTCTGCAGCAATAAAAAGCTCCTTTTGTTTCTGGTAACGGAACGGGTGACGGAACGCCACGCGCGCAAGCGGTGCACCCCTGCCCGGGTCGTGGATGACCTCGGTCACCACTCCCTTGAGGTATCCATTACGCTCACCAAAGTCCAGGGAACGAAATCTGGCAGGTCCCTTACGGTGGTGGGTGTGAGACTTGAAGACGGACCCTGCTCCTTTACGCTGTGCCCTAATCACGCGACCCATTTTGGATACTCTCGCCCGCGCTCCCCCTTGCTCTGACACTCTGTGCGGCAAAATGTCGATGGATAAAGGCACAATGAGAGGAGTGGAATTAGGGTTTAAGAAGTAGGATGGCGTGTTTGTGGGTTTGGGGATTGAGTTTGGGCTTATAAATGGGCCTTGGGAATATCTCGTTTGGGCTTTTGTTTTGTTGGATTCAAAACTTTTTAATTTGGTTTTACTTTTACGCTTCTCGTATCTTTTGGTTTTCTTCTCTTGCCGCGACTGCTCGTGTCTGAAGGTTATGTTACTCCGGCGATTTGGTTTCTAGTACTTTGTTGGTTCATTAAGGTAAGACCAACTCTCGTTCTCTCCGTCTCCGTTTTTGTACCTTTGAGTTGCGGCGAATGTTACAGTGGTTCCCATTCCTTGGTTTATAGGAAGTTAAGGCTGGATGTGACTAATTGCTTCTTGTTATGTGAAGGACTGGTTTTCTGATGAGAAATAGTAAAAAAAGAACCTGCTTTTCACGATTTTCTTAAAAATAGTTGAGATTAAGATATGGGTACAACAGTTTTATTGGTGTACGCGTATGGTTTGAAAGCTTTAGACATTTTACTTGGTCGAGAAGGATGTTGGATTTCATATTTGCTGCACCATTTTGTTAGCTGTTCTGTATTACTTTTAAAAAATCGATTTTGAAGACTCTTTCATTTCGATTTCGTGATTGCTTGCTTAATTACTTGGTCTGTGAGTCTGAATTTGCGTCTTTGTTCCTTGTGCTGTTTTTGGGATCAACAACTGTGTTCCTTGCTTTTCTTCCCCTCCTTTTGAAATATTGCACTTCAATTGAGATATTATTGATTGATTTTATGAAACAAAAATATTGTGGTGAAAATTAAAATTGATTTTCATCAAAAGACAAAAATACAAATCCAGTGGATTTAGAATGTATTATTTGGTAAATCAATTGCAAAATGTTTTGGTAAATCAATTGCAAAATGTTTTTCTGTTTCTAGAATGCCTAATATAAGTTTTTTATCTTATATGCAAAAATGTTCAATTCTCATAAGGTCTCTAAGTACTCTCTAGCAAAGTAATCTTCCTCAGCTTGAAGTACTAGCAAAGTAGTCTTCCTTAGCTTGAAGTAAACTCTACTCTACTCTCTTCTCGGATAAAGGTCAGAAGCGGGGTAGAGGAATTGGTTTGAGGTGAGTGTGATGGAAGTTTGTCTCCTGAGAACCATGAACTGCCTTTAAATGCTTCCCGCAAAGACACAACAAACGATTGAACATGTTATGCTTATATTTTTCTTATTATTTCTTTTGTGTTTCAAGTTGACGTGATAGAATTGCTGACAATACTCCTTCTTTACCTCTGTGTCACCTCTGAAGAAATATGTTAACTGCTAGTAAGGAAAACTATTGGCAGTTAAACTCAATTTAGGTTTGATGACACAGCTTAAGAGGAGCATACCTTGATTAGAAGATGTGCTTGTGGAATAGAATGTTTCGACTTACCATGTGACTTGATGGATATTGTCGTGTTTATCATCCGTATTCATGCAGTTCTATTGCAAAATGAGCATGACAGGGAAGTGCTGTTATCTTGTATTTTGACTTACCTTGTTAGTTGATGCTGATTGTTGTGTTTTGCCATCTATATTTAGCTATTTTTCAGAACATGGGTGTGGGTTGAGAACTGCTGCTAATCTTGCATTATGTATTCAAATAACGACTAGATGTACACGTTGTTTCTTTTATCTTCTGGTGAAATAATTATTTAGTTCCAATATGTAAATTATGCTTCTTGGAAGCTTTATTTAGCTCATTATTTCCACCAATTATGATTGAAGCAGTTATGTAAGTCTAATAAGGAGAAAAAGCTATTTGAAGCATTCCCATTTTCATTGTGCTAGATTATCTCCATAATATGTTCTAGAGAATCCTACAAGAATGTTGCAATTTGCTAGTGGTAATCAATTTTTTTAAAAATTTTCTCCAATAAGTTTGATGATTTTATGTTTTAGGTTAACAACACTGGATAAAATCTAAAACACCTTGAAGGAATGTAAAATTTCATTGATTAATAATGTTAAAGTATACTGGACAATTTTCATGAATGTTCATGTTAGCATCATAATGATCATGCATACTTCTACAGATTAAAAAATTATGGCAATGAACCAGATCAAATTATTCAGAGGTCTTTTGATCGGTAAGGAGGTGGCTGGGATGGTGCACCTACGAACATTTTCAGCCGGAGCTAAAGCAAAGAAAGGTGCAAAAGGGGGAGGCGCAGCATCTGATACTCCAAAGGAGACACTTAGTAAAGAAGTTAAGTCGACAACCGTTGTTGGTGCCAACATTCTCAAGGATGGAGCAGATCCCAAAGTACTGCCAGATTCTGAATACCCTGATTGGCTGTGGCATCTGCTTGATAAGCGTTCAGCGCTTAGTGAACTAAGAAGGAAAGAAACTGAGCACCTCTCCTATGAAGACCTTAGACGCTTTGTCAAGCTGGACAACCGAGCAAGAATCAAGGAAAATAACTCTGTCAAAGCCAAAAAATGATGTACGCAAAACAGTGAGGGTCTTTTTGTTACCATGAATTGTCCTTTTCTTCTAGGATTCCCTCTATTGATCGAATTGTCTGGGATGACGGTAACTGGATTTTGCGGGAATCAAGAAATATATTAGAATTCTTCTAGCTCGTAGTATTTCCCTTCATATGATTTCTTTTCCTGCTCCCTTTAGACAGTGCCACATATGTAACGAAAATTGATTTGTTGACTTGGCAATGCTTTAGCACTCCAATACTGTTGCTTTTACTCGGACACCATAATGTGGTCTCCTCCCAAATATTGATGGAAACATTAAAGATGAAAAAGGCTTATTAATGCGTCTGTATATGGCCTTTTCTCTTTGCCTGTTCACAGAGTTGATGCAAATGTTTCTTTTGATACAGATTGGGTAAACCTTGAGTGACGGCTTTATTGCCTTTTGTAAAGTGAGATGTATGGTTGCTTGTCCTGATTGACATTTGGCTGGTGTAAACAAGCATGACTAAGCTAATTCCTCTTAGTTCAGCTGAATCCTCTTAACTTTTACATGCTTCCTCGTGGATTCCCGAAAGCTTCTTGGTTGCCACATTGCATGTAGTGTCAATCTTGTTTTATTCATTCCATATTGTTGAAAATATGCTTAACCTGCCATTTCTGAGCTAAAATATCAATTTTTTTTATAATATTTTTTAAAATATTTAAACCATACCAAAAATTGGTATCTTTTACTCTGAAATGGCAGGTTAAGTTTGACTTGCATAAACTTATACATGCCAAGGGTGTATGATGCAGGGATTTTTGTGGATATGATCATATGAAGTCATCATTCAACATTAATAGTCAATAATTCTTATTTACTTTAGTTTGTTTGTGCATAATTCCCAGTAATCACTAAAGAAAGAGAGTCGATTTCTGCATTAGCTGTCATAGATATGTGTAGACATTGATCCCTTTAAAAACTCCAACAAGCTTGACCGTAGGCCAAAGTTTTTCAAGTTAGTCGGTGGAAACCACCTTCCATTGCCTTCTCAACCAACTGAAACAATGGTTGGCTTTGTCCAACTACCCTACAAAGAAATTTACTAATGAGGAGTATGTTTTTTCCTTTCTCCTTCAATTATTTGCCTGGTGTGGTGGCCCTAGGTTTTTTCTTGCCATCAATATTGTACGGCAGTCAGAATTGTTTACTTTTTCTCATTGCACTAGAGTTGGTTGGTTGGCCCTTGATTCATTGGAATAGATGTCATTATGTCTATAATCATCATTGATTCCTAATCCTAGCTTTACAACCAGATGGTCCAAGTCCTGAATGTGGTCTTTTGGCATATTTGGGGTGGTGAACCAAGATACTTAACCAAGCATAAATCTATACTAATGGCTCATAACTTACGATTCAACCAAAACCCTTCAGGCAGTGTTAGGTTTGGGACCAACTGGTGTACCAGAACGGAAGGTTGCCATGTTTTAATATTATGTCCATCTGATGGTGAAAGTGTTCCCTCCATAGAAATACCAGCTGGAGGAGAACAGAGAGGACAATAAAGTTGAGAAGCAGGAAAATGATAGGAGCAGTGAACTGAAATTGGACATATCATGCATTATTGTTGCTAAAGCTGAAGAAGCCAACCTCCATATAATCTTTTAGATAAGCCACTCAAAAAAGGTAAAGCTGCCTCGTCACATGGCCAGCTTCACTTTGGAGAGTCGTGTAGTTCTTGAAGTAGGCCTTCAAGGGGCCATGGCCATTACGGCTCACTGATCTTAATCGTGATATTTGCAAGCACAGTTCAACATCCCATTTTAAGATGGAACGGAGAACAAACATTAATTTCTAACATCATTTCAATAGGTAGGACTTGATTTCCATAGGTTCTTTTAATAAAGGCATGGCTGAGGTAAGGTTAGAGTGTATATAAATATATGCTTTTGGCTTCTTATTAAGCTACAATTAAAGGACAACTACGCTTCAAACATGAAAGTTGCTTATGTAGCTAGAAACAAGAAAGCTGCTTCTTTTGCTTCACTTCTGCCATAGCACATTACTCAAATATCTCAAAACGAAATGTAGAAACCAAAAAGGATCAAAGATCAATTAGTTAAGAGATGGGGCCAAGAATGTTAGTGGTGCTACAGATAAAAGCCAAGAATAAGCATGGCATGTACTCAAAAGACTTGAAACCCCACATGGCTCCCCTTTAACTAATTCTTCATAAATATGTACATTTAATTATGCGTTACACGGTGCCCAATAACACATTAAACTGTGCATTTTTCTTCATACATACTCTTCAAGCTGGAAACCATGCTTTCAGCCTCTCATGGTGTGTTGTGGAATAAATCTAAAACTGGTGCATATAAACAAAATACCTTAGTAATCCATGTTTTTGCTTTTTTACGATAATAGGTAATTACAAGCTTTAGAGGAAAAGGACAGTTCCTAATTATTACCTTGATAGAACATTTTTCTGCCACCTAAATTCATGTTATAATAAAAGCTACGGCTTGATAACAAATCAAATTGAACTGAATAAGTTGAAATTAATTGGATTAATTAAATTCGGTGATCAAAGACTGTTTTGGCGGTGGATCAAAAGGTTGGGTTGCTCAAGCAGCCGACTATTATGTAAGATGTATTTTCTATTCTAGTTTGTGGAAACAGGTGATTCCTTTACCTTACGCAAACATATCTGCATTAAATAGTTTTCTCTTTCTGTCTTTTTTTCCCCTTAAACATGATTTAACTTATTATTAGTGTAATAATTTTTTAATGCAAGTTTCAATTAATACGAAATATTGAATTTCTATATTTTTAAACGTGTAAATAAAGATAAAATTAACCTTTTTTATAATTATAAAGATTAATTTAAATTAAGACTAGTACAGTTTAGAGAGGGTCATAATATACACAACCTTTCTTTTGTATTTTCACAAAGACACAATTTATGTAACTTAAACTTAGATCACAAAAGAGTAACTTTATTGATTGTTTCATGACTTACTCTCGTTAATTTAGATTAAGACTATTTTTTATAATTTTAAATTTGAATTATTTCAGTGCTTTAAAATTTATACTTCCGCAGATATTTTATTATGTGCTATAAACTTGTTAATAAAGTTTAACAAATTTCTAACCAGTCGTTTATTCTTTTTCTTTCACAATTAATCGAGAATGAGTATGTGTTCAGTGTTCTTTTGATAGACAACCTTCTTGAAGAATAAAAGATAATGAGAAAATATTGATTAGTGTCTCATGTTACATGAGATGTTTGGAAACATGGGATTGACACTTCATAGATTTACCAAACTTTGGTGTTCAACAAGTTTATTGAAGCTCAGTTCTGTATAAGAATTAATTCCTTAGGCTTTTGACTAGGACAAGCTAGCAAAGATAAATTAAGAAGAATCACTTTAGCCACCTCAGGAATAGTAAGCCAAAACAAACAATAAAATACAAGCTTCTCAATTGGTAAAGTATCATTGTGGAGGGTGACATCAACTGACTAAAGAAGTTGGAAAAATCATCAATGTCTAAAAGCAGTCTGATTTAGCTTTGCTATAATTATTTCTTCCAACACCTTCAGGCCTTTGCAAAACCATCCTCCTACTGCTATTGGTTCAGTTTTGCCACCCTTATCATCACTTCCCAGACCAAAGAAAAGCTGGTAAATCCTCCCTACCTATCTCCCTTCTTGCATCGCCCATTTATCACCACCATTACGGGTATATCTTCAACTGAGTTTTAACGGTTTGGAAGAAGATCTCAGTTGAATATTTTGAACTTTACCCATATTTGTTTTTTATCAGGAAGGTCCAAGAATATGTTAAATATCAATATTATCTCAGCTTTGTTATCTTCTGGGAATAGTTTGATTCTGGCCTTGCATGTATATTCTTACTCCTGAAGTGCATGTGATGCTTTCTATTAATACTTTTGTGTAAGCAATGATTCCTGTTTCTTTTTTCTCATATCAGCTAGTTTTTATTTCTGAAACTCGTAGTAGGATTCCTTTTTTTCCTCCATGTGATGCTTTGGTTAATTTTCTTCATCGGGGTTCCTACTGCAGAACCTTCAGCCCGCTTGTGATGCTAAATGTTCTTTTTTGTTGTCTCCAATCAGACTTTTTTTTCTTTTTAATAGTTCTCTTCGTTCTACGGTTACCTTTGGTTTGACGCTTGCATGTCTAGCTAGTTGATGAAACAAAGATTATTGCTTGAATCGTCCTGGTCTTGTTCAAAGGTCCCAGGATATTTCCCCTTGAGTTTTGATAGTAGATTCCCCCCTTCCTATTATTCTTTTTTCTTCTTCAAGAACAGATGTTCTAACATTTCTGGGATTTAACTGCCTTTGTTTGTATATTCCTCTAAATTGCTGTTTTAACCAGGAAGATTCTTGCTTCTGTATTCAGGATATCGCATTGTAGTGTTGTTTTGGTAATCTTTTGGTGATTGTATCTCGTAAAAGCCGTGCGGCACATAACCAGAAGTTAGCTACCTGTCTTCTTTCAAGTTTGAGCCGTGCCTCAAAAAGGGTTTAATCAGCCGTTCTGAAATTTTTCATTACCACTCAAGTTAGCGTCTGGAGATTCTCATTTCAAAATGCCTCCCACATACTTCCCTCTGCGATGGGAAAGTACTGGAGACCAGTGGTGGTATGCGTCTCCCATTGATTGGGCAGCTGCTAATGGCCACTATGACTTGGTGAGAGAGCTTCTTCGCATTGACAACAATCACCTTATCAAACTCACCTCTCTCAGGCGGATTCGTCGTCTTGAGACCGTGTGGGATGATGAAGAGCAGTTTGATGATGTCTCCAAGTGCCGGTCTCAAGTTGCGAGAAAGCTTTTCCACGAGTGTGAAGCCAGGAAAGGCAAGAACTCTCTTATCCAAGCTGGCTATGGTGGATGGCTTATGTATACAGCTGCATCAGCTGGAGACTTGAGTTTTGTTCAAGAACTTCTTGAAAGGAACCCTCTTCTAGTATTCGGTGAAGGAGAGTATGGGGTTACTGATATATTCTATGCTGCTGCCAGAAGCAAGAACTGTGAGGTTTTCAGGCTGATTTACGACTTTGCCGTCTCACCGAGGTTCTTGACTGCTAGAGGAGGGGAGTTTGAGCAGCACATTGGCGAGATTCCTATTGTTTATAAGTTGGAGATGATGAACAGGGCTGTTCATGCAGCTGCTAGAGGAGGGAATTTGATTATTTTGAAGGAGCTTCTCAATAGTTCCAGTGATGTTTTGGCGTATAGAGATAAGCATGGCTCAACCATTTTACACGCTGCTGCTGCCAGAGGGCAGGTTGAGGTGAGTCTACAGCTGTTCTGCTTCTGTTTTTCCTTGTTATTGGTTATCCTCCCCGAACTAATCTTTGGTTGGTTACTTCTATACTCCACTTGGCTCTAACTGTGGTTTTAGTTGATTGATTACTTCTATATTTTTTCATGGAATCATCACTTTCTATGCAGGTGGTGAAAGACCTAATAGCATCTTCTGATATCATCACTTCTACGGATAATATGGGCAACACAGCATTGCATATTTCTGCTTACAGAGGCCAATCACAAGTAGTTGAAGCTTTGATTTTTGCTTCTCCTTCATTAGTATCTTCAAGAAACAATGCTGGAGAAACTTTCCTCCACATGGCTGTGTCAGGCTTCCATTCCCCGGCTTTTAGAAGATTGGACCGACAGATTGAGCTCATGAAGCAGCTTTTATTTGGGAAAGCTTTCAGCACGGAAGATATTATCAATGTCAGAAACAATGAGGGAAGGACTGCTCTCCATATGGCCATCGTTGGCAATGTCCATTCTGAGTTTGTGCAGCTTCTAATGTCTGCTCAATCACTAAATGTAAATATTCGTGATGCGGATGGGATGACTCCGCTTGATCTCCTTAGACAACGACCACAGTCTGCCTCATCTGATATACTAATCAGGCAACTGATTTCAGCAGGTGGAATTTTTAGTTGTCAGGATTATAGTGCAAGAAGAGCCATTGCTTCCCGCTTAAAAATGCAAGGTAATGGAGGCAGTCCTGGAACTTCATTTAGAATCTCGGACACAGAAATCTTTCTGTACACTGGAATTGAGATCATATCCGATGCCAGTGCTGGTCCAGCTAGTGCAGGAATGAGTTCCACAGATCT
This sequence comes from Erythroxylum echinodendron, assembly GCA_027575705.1. NCBI lineage: Eukaryota > Viridiplantae > Streptophyta > Magnoliopsida > Malpighiales > Erythroxylaceae > Erythroxylum > Erythroxylum echinodendron. The sequence goes on along the minus strand of JANZXR010000008.1, from coordinate 9,453,659 downwards.
CAGTCGTCATGAATCAGCCAATGAGAATCAGACCTCAACAATCAACAAGAAACAAAGCTCTGTCAATCATGCTGCACAGCGATTGAAAAGGGCCCTCCAATGGGCCAGAATGAAAGGACAAAAAGCTGAAAGATTCAAGAAATCAGTTAATAGAGGTTCTGCGAATTCAGCCAAAAAAGGAAATAATAGTTCAGAGGAAACTCCAGCCCCACTTCGACAGAGATTCTTTAAGCCTCCATCACTTCCTAACAACAAGAGGACACTTTCTGTAAGGAGCAACCAATCCAGTCCGACGGCCAAGAAGAAATTTGCTTCAGGATTAATGCATGGTGTTATGCAGGCAATGCCACAAATAACTGTTCCAGGACGATCACGCTCAAGCTCATTTTCGAAATCGTCCCTTTCTTCTCCTGGTTCACTAGACAAGCAAAAAGGTGTTTTCACCGAAACTGATGTAGCCGGCACATCATCCTCCAATCAACTATTCGATGATCCAACACCAAATGTGACTGAAAAAGAAGGGTATACTCACAGGAGGTCGAGAAGCCAGTACTTCTGCTTTGGTGCTTCAGGTGTGTCTGTGAAAGCACCGGTTAGCAGGCCAAGGCACAGCCATAGTTGTAATCCTCCAGTTATCTCGGTGGCCTGATGATTCCTGATCAGAAAGAAGTGTTTTGCAACTGAAGCTAACATAGTATAAGATAAGCTCCACACTCTCCAAGTGGGTTCTTCTTGATTTTCACGTGTAGGATGTAAAATGTTCCTTTGTGTAATTAAGGTATTTACCTCATCGTACTTGAATCCTATGTTACTATATGGAATGTAACAACCTAGTAGAATAAGATATCTACCGTGCTTAGCATTTGTCAATCGTCGCGTTCCTAGGTTGTTAATAGAGTAGCGATACATTTACATCTGTTTTAAAATTTAACTTTACATAAATGCCAGTTTAGCTAATTCATCTGCTCAAATCGATCGACAGTAGATATCCATGTTAAACCAAGACCGTCTTCCTTTAGATGGCAGCCCCACTACAGAGCAAGGATCGTTAGGCAGTTGTTACTAACGGTACTAACCTGGTATGACTTAAATCTTAACATGGCATAGGATCCCTGAAATGTTTTGCTATGACGATTTTAACGAAAGCTCCAGTTTCTTTTCGTTGATTCAATCGGGTCTAGAGGGCACAAGTTAGCCATAAATATGCTAAAGTCACCAAACCGACAAACATGGTTAAATAGTAAGAAAATCTCAATTACACACCTGAAACTGAGCATGAGCTTTGCATGGAGCAGTTAGCGGAGGAATTGGAATGAATTGCAGGCTCAAGCATATAAAGTTGTTCATTGGTAAAGAGGTTTACTGAGAACTCACTTCTACTTAAAGCCTGGGTGAAGCCCAACAACAATGTCTACCCATCAACCAGAGGGCCTTCTTTGTTGTCTTTACGACTGAAACTCATTAGCATTAACCAACTCGTCTCTATATCCCATTAGGGGTAACATATACCTATATCAGTCGGCCAAGCCCATCAATTAGCATGGGTTTGCATAAGTTTTCATCATCCTATGGATATTATCACGATATGAAGCTAAAATCAAGAGAAGTTCGTAGCATCAATTCGAATTGCTTTACTTTGCTATAGGATTATCCTTGCTAAATCCATTGAATAAACTAAAACATATTTTAATTTGTTGTATCAACAAGGAACTTATAAATTTAGATGAAGGGTAAAAGATAAGCCTGATTTTCTTTCCTTTTTAAAATCATAAATAAAATTACAAAGAAGAAGAAGAAGTACGTCACTCAGTAAGAAAAATCACGTTGGAACTATCTTTACAAGAATTTGGCATCATCCCCTTTGGTTTGTATGATAACATTCTAGCCTACGAAGCTTCCTTGAACATAACTTCTACAGAAAAAAGTTGAATACAACTTGGTGCAATCACGTCGACGTTGCACTGAGTCGATGATTGGGACAAATTTAGTGCAGGCTCGAACGTATTCGTGGGGATTTAATTTAGGACATTTCAGAAAATAAATAGTCAAATTATTATTCAATTTTGGTCATATTATAGTTCTTTTCTTGACTCCAGTGGGATACAAGAATCTACTGGGGTCAATTTAATATTATGAAATTATAAAATTAGCAACCATCATACCTCATATTACTGACAATTAGTAATTATTATAGCAAAAAATGATTTTTTTTGCGAAGGGCGTGTGTATTCTATGAAACAATGTAACGCTCAAATTCGTCACTGTATTGTGTGGTTGGTGCAAGTTCAAAAAGGGCAAAAAGCATAGGCAAGTGGTGGTGTTGTTATCAGTAAAACGAGTTTCAAGCATGGCGTGAGCTGGTTTGTGTGAACAAATGGACAAAGGTAGTGAGTGGGGAGGCAGTACGGGTGCGGATGCAAATGGATCGTGGAAGATAGAGTGGGGAGGCAGTACGGGTGCGGATGCAAATGGATCGTGGAAGATAGAGTTGACTCTTAGTTCTTAGTCAAATTCGTCTCGTCTTTGTGCCTACTTCCAAGAAAGGGAACCTTAATCCTGTGGTTGCTTCGATGTATAATAGTTCCTGTCATATGATCCGTGCCAACCCACTCGGAAGGTGGAGTCATTGGTAATATATTCTATTGCAGTGTAACTGTGTAACATCATCATATTTTGGCCGTTAATTGGACGGTCCATATCATTTGAAAATTTATATTCCTGTTGCAAATTAGATATTACTAAAATTGAAATCTATAGCATCCCCATGTTAACTTAGAAATGGGCGAAGTTAAATTAAATGGGCGAAGTTAAATTTTAACTTTTGTATGCCTTGTGGTGATTAGAAATAGCGGACTGATTACTTCAAGATAATACAACAATAATAATAACAATATGCGGTAGAAATTTCGCTAAACAAAATTTAGATAGATCCAATAATACACAACCTTACTTCTAACTGATAGTGTAAAATCCTGTATACTATATATATATATATATATCAGACAACTTCTTCTTTTTTCCTACAATTTATTTGTGTTGTTGATGTAATTGGATCTATAGTATGATGTGTATATATTTTGATATTCATGCATGACTGTGCGCATAATATTGGGTATCGTAAGACGGTGTGAGCTTACTCAGCGAGGTCTGACTCTCCTCAACTTTCTTTTTCAGGTCAGCTACCACTGACTTCACATTAGTGACTCTCATGATGTGTCCATTGCGGCCTACCTACGTTTGTTTATGTCATTTCTTTATTTTCATTTATCTTGTATTATGACATCTATAGTGACGGGATTTCATGAGTTGTAAAACTTCTTTCTGACACATACTATTGTTATTATATTGTATGGACTTGTTGCGTTCTTAGGATTTGAATTTATTTTGTCACTAGTGATAGGCTTAAGTGTGATCCGGGGTTTTTAACCTCGGGTCTCACGTATCGGTCACGTGCTCGTTTCCGGTCATGACAAAGTTGGTATCAGAGCCTAGGTTACAGATTTACGGCCTAGGATATTCTTTTGTTTGTCACTGCGGATACATATGAATCCACTTCTTTTAAAAGTAACTTCTTACAGAATATGTTCATATTGTTACTAGCAGTACTGACCATTCTTTTGCTTTTCAATTTCAGCATGAATAGATGTGCTTGATTTTTTGCTCGACTTGACCAAGAGGGTCATGATGAAGTATCAGTTCTAGATGAGACATTTGCCCTTGCCGTTTCAGCTTGAAGGCGTGGTAGCTGTAGAACGAGTCAGACATGAGAGGTCCTATCAAGGCACTGGAGGTGTCATAAGGAGTTCCTGGGGCACCTGTGTTTGATATGCAAGCATTCTTAGCAGGATAGAGGCTAATAATGCTATGTTTCGAGACTCGATGATGATGATGCAGTAGATGATGATGCAGCAACAACAGCAGCCAGCTCCGCTAATGACAGTCCTAGAACAAGAGAGGTTGAATATGCAATTATCTATAGCATACGCAAGGTTTCGCCCGATAGAGTTTGACGGAACTAGACCTCGAGATGCTATTGACTTTCTCGATGAGGTGGAGATGTGAGGTATGAGACTGCATTGTTATGATACACAGCTGGTGGGTTTGGTAGAGATGTAAGGATGGGCAAGGATTGGTACTGAGATCATATCCTTCCATACTTAGGTATAGTAACTTGGTCACAGTTTAGAGAGAGATTTATGGACTACTTCCTCTCCTTTGCAACTCGTGAGATGGTCAGATCAAAGTTTCTAAACTTATGTCGTGGAGATAGGACAGTAGATGAGTACACTACGAACTTTATTCACTCGAGTAGTTATGTCTCAGAGATTGGTTCAGATGAGCTGAGGATGAACAACCAGTATGTGTTAGGGTTGGGACCTCTTTTCGTCAGCATGACTATGAGTTACTGAGAGAAGTTCTACTTTAGTGGATATGGACAAACAGTTAGAGAGGATTCTGGTGGAGCATACTACCTTATCTATAGGAGAGCAGAGTCGGAAGCACTCTGCAAGATCTTCTAGTTTTCAACAATGACAACAGTAGCAATCAAACTTTTTGCCAGGGTTCAGCCAGATTGGGAGTTCTCAACAAAGGGTTGTTCGAGTTTATGATAAGGCGAGATCTAGCCGTAGACATTTGGGAGGATTCAGATTTATGCCTGGTGCAGGTAGTAGTAGTAGTGGACAGAGCACAAGGCGTCAAGCTCAGTTTCTTTCATTTGTCAGCTATCATATACTACTAGGAGCTTGTTACAGATGTGGCCAATATGGGCATTTGATCAAAGATTGCCTTATGATGGGATTTCAGCAATCCTCTTCTAGTGTGGCACAACCTCCATTTCAACAACCACAAGGGGATCACAATTTAGTTGTTAGCAGGGTGAGGATTTGGAGGGAGACAGTTAGGAGGGAGATCTGGAGGCCGCAGTCTGGGACAATTTTTTAGCTCTCAGCAGGTAGGTTGTGGTCAGGCTAGGGCGTTCACTCTCAACCCTCAAGATGCACAGGCTTCCAATGTAGTGATATCAGGTATCATTCTCTTATGTGGATTAGAAGCTATAGTTTGGATAGATTTAAGAGCGACTCATTCTTTTATGTCTACCAACTTTGCTGTAAGGTTAGAAATAGCACCAGATAGGATGGATGAATCTCTGTCAGTATCTACGCCTCTAATTGATGTTATAGAGGTAAATTTGATCTACTATTCATGTCCCGTGGATATTAATAATGGGAGATTGGTAGCGAATCTTATGGTATTTTCAGTTATGGATTTTGATGTAATATTGGGAATAGATTGGTTATCTCATCATCATGCTACTTTGGATTGTAGAGATAAGGAAGTGATGTTTAAGATTCCAGAGAACGTAGAGTTTATCTTTAGGGGGGATAGAAAAACTTCCCCTTCCAACATAGTTTCAGCAGAAGTGGCCAACAAGATGTTTAGACAAGGGTGCCAAGGATTTTTTACCTCAGTTAGGGATTTAGCTATAGAGGCATCAGTCTCCAAAGCATTTCGGTAGTTTGAAAATTTCCAGATGTGTTTCCTAAGGAGTTACCAGGGTTACCTTCAGAGCGAGAAATTAAAATTTGTAGTGATGTAGTACCTGGTACAACTCTGATTTCTATAACACCATGCAAAATGGCACCTGCAGAATTAAAAGAATTAAAGAAACAGTTACAAGATCTGTTAGATAAGGGTTTTATCAGAACTAACGCTTGGCCATGGGGTACACCGGTATTGTTTGTGAAGAAAATGGATGGTTCTCTCTATTTGTGTATTGATTATCGACAGTTACATAAGGTGACTATTTGCAACAAGTATTCACTACCTCAAATTGACGATTTGTTTGACCAACTTCAAGGTGTTGAGTACTTTTATAAGATTAATCTAAGATCAGGATACCATCAGCTAAGGTTTGGAGGAGATGATGTATCTAAGACTGCCTTCAAGACTCGGTACAGCCATTATGAGTTTTTAGTAATGTCTTTGGGCCTTACAAATGCTCCAACGGCTTTCATAGATTTGATGAATACAGTATTCAAGCCATTTTTGGATAGGTTTGTGATTGTTTTTATTGATGATATGATTCGAGGACAAATAAAGAGCATGTCAAACACTTAAGATTGGTATTGCAGACACTTCTAGAACATCAACTGTATGCTAAGTTCTCAAAATGTGAATTCTGGCTTGAGATTGTTGCATTCTTAGGACGTGTGGTATCTCAAGGCAGAATACAATTGGACCCGAAGAAGGTAGAAGTTGTGATGAATTGGGAACAACCAATGACCGTGACAAAGGTACGGAGTTTTCTCGAGTTAGCAGGTTACTATCGAAGATTTATTCAAAATTTTTCTAAGATAGCAGCCTCATTGACCCGATTGACGCAAAAGAATGTTTAATTTATTTAGTCCAATGCTTGCAAGGATAGTTTTCAAAAACTAAAGTAACGTTTAACTTCAACTCCAATATTAGCTTTACCAATGAAAGGTGGAGGATTTCAATTGTATTGTGACGCTTCGAGAGTTGACTTTGAATGTGTATTGATGCAAAATGATAGGGTGATTGCTTATGCTTCCATACAACTCAAGAAACACGAACAAAATTATCCTACGCATGATTTAGAGATGGTAACAGTAATCTTTTCCTTAAAGATTTAGCGACATTACCTGTATAGTGAGACATGTGGGATTTTTACAGATCACAAAAGTCTAAAGTATATATTTCAACAGAAAGATCTAAATCTAGGGCAAAGAAGGTGAATGGAATTACTAAAAGATTACCACTGTACGATCCAGTATCATCCAGGGAAAGTAAATGTCGTGGCAGATGCTTTAAGTAGGAAATCCTCAGGTAGTTTGGCACATATCGTAATAGAGAGGAGATCTTTGACCAAGGAGTTGCATGATATGATGGATTGAGGTACTTAGTTTCATATTTCAGATGTAAGAATATGACAGCATCGGAGTGCGGTCAGTATTATTGGACAGGATTAGGATCGCTCAAGGTCAAGATCCTAAATTTCAATAACTTATTTACGACGTTCAAGAAGGACAATGTGCAGATTTTGAAATCTATAAAGAAGACATCCTCAAAATGAATGAGAGATTGTGTGTTCTAGGTACGGAAAACTTGAAAGAGGAGATTATAGAGGAAGCACATTTTGCTGCATACAATGTGCATCCAGGTTCTACCAATATGGACCATAATATTAGAGATACGTATTGATGGGATGGTATGAAGAAAGATGTGATTGAATATGTTTCTAAATGCTTGACGTGTCAACAAGTAAAAGTTGAGCATTAGATGCTCTCAACTAAGTTACAACCACTACCAATTCCTGAATGGAAATGAGAGAGGATCATGATGGATTTCATGGTTGGCTTATCTTATACAAGAACTCGATGTGATTCAATCTAGGTGATCGTAGATTGATTGGCAAAATCAGCATATTTTTCACCCTTGAAGATTACGTAATCGGTGTCCAAGCTCACTCAAGTTTATATTGATCGGATAATGTTCCTCCATAGAGTACTTGTATTGATAGTTTTAGACCAGAGATCGCAGTTCATATCTTGATTATGGAAAAAATTACAGGAGGCGTTGGGCACTAGATTGGATTTTAGAATGACATTTCATCCTCATACTGATAGACAGGTTGAAAGCACAATTCAAAACTTAGAGGATTTGTTGAGGATGTGTGTGATAGATTTTAGCGATAGTTGGAATTGACACTTACCTTTGATTGAGTTCACTTACAATAATAGCTACTACAGTAGTATTGGGATGGCATCATACGGGGCATTGTAAAGACAAAAATACAGGTCACCTATGTGTTGGGAGGAGGTAGGCGAGAGGCAATTGAAGGGCCTAGAATTCATCAAGATCACGTTAGAGAAGATCTTATTGATCAAGTGAAGGATAAAGATGATTGTCAGTAGATAGAAGAGTTACGTTGATCCGAAGCGTAAGGAAGTGGAGTTTCAAGTTGGAGATTTCATATTCCTTAAAGTATCTCCAATGAAGGGTGTGATGAGGCTTGGAAAAGAGAGGAAAATTGTCTCCAAGATATATTGGACCTTACAAGGTAACTGAGAGGGTTAAAAATATGGCATATCGGTTAGCATTACCTCCAAACATGGCCCAAGTCCATCCAGTATTCTATAGTTCTATGCTTCGCAAGTACATTCTCGACTTTTCTTATGTACTCCAACCGCAGAGCATGAAAGTGAGAGAGAATTTAACCTACGAAGAGGAATCAGTGGCTATCGTGGATTCGCAAGTGCGACGGCTTCGATCAAAACAAATTCCCATGGTTAAGGTGATGTGAAAGAATTGTCGCATTGAAGAAGCTGCCTGGGAGACAGAGCGAAAGATGAAAGAATTGTATCCTTACTTATTTCCTTAATAAATCTTATTATAAAATTTGATGATGAATTTTTTTTGTAAGGGAGAGAAAATGTAACATCCCGTATGCTATATATATAAGAGACAACTTCTTCTTTTTCCCTACAATTTATTTGTGCTTTTGATGTGATTGAATGTATAGCATAATGTGTATGTATTTTGATATTCATGTTTGACTGTGCCAATAACATTGCGTATCATAGGACGTTGTAAGCTTACTCAGCAAGATTTGACTCCTCTCAACTTTTTTTTTTCAGGTCAGCTATCATCGGCTTTATAACAGTGACTCCAATGACGTGTCCACTACGGCCTACCTACATTTGTGTATGTCCTTTTTTATTTTCATTTATCTTCTATTGTAGCATCCGTAGTGATAGGATTTCATAAGTTGTAAAACTTCTTTCTAACGTGCACTATTGTTATTGTATTACATGGACTAGCTGCGTTCTTGGAGTTTGAATTTATTTTGTCACTAGTGGTAGGCCCCATGTACCCATTTCGGTTCATGACAGACAGAGAGACTGTTTCTAAAGATTACTCCAATATAATAAGAGGTTGATATTAAAATTTTCATAATTTTTATTTTAAAGGATTGATTCATATACAAAAACAATTCATTTAAGATATCAAATTATGAACAGATAATTATATATAAACTACTCTTAATTTTTAGTGCTCTTAATTATTACTTTTAAGTGTGCTCAGAAACTTTTAACGCACTTGATAGCCAACCCTCGCAGCTTCAAGGTTGTGCATGTCGACAGCTCAAAAAGATGGCTTCAGAATTGGAATTATACTCCATATTCAAACTCTAATCAACGAGTGTTGAAGGAATCTTTAAGAAAAACAAAGGCTATAAGACACAGTTGAATGCTATTGTAGGAATGAGTCAAATGCACTAGTTGGCAAGTTGGAACTACGAATTGTTAATGATAAACTGTCTCCACTTGGCACTATTAGCTAGTGTTCAGATTTTCTTTTGAAACACTAAAAAGTTTATAGTACTATATTCTAATTTATAATAGTATAATGAAGATTGATTGCAAACGGAAATTAATTAATTTCAAAGAAACTGCAACGTTTCTTAGCAATTGGATCAAATCCTGTTTGCTTGAAAGTTGAGACTTGAAAGAGCTGAGTACACACTGGCGAGTACAGAGTGAAAGGTACAGAGTGAAATGTGTCCTTATCTAACTTGTTATGCGTTAAAATACTCCATCAGTGCTTGTCTTTATGTGTAATAAACAACATACATTAATATTTGATTTTTTATTTTTTTACATGGGAAAAAAACACTGGGAGATCATGCATGGTTTCCTTATAAATACAAACTCGAGAGACTCGAAAGACAACTTGGTATATTTTTCCTAAGAATTAAATTTAACGTTAGTTTCTTCATCTCTTCTAGTTCTTCGTCTCTCTGCAACTTCTGGACGGTGTCTTAAAACTCAACATGGTTTCTCAAACACATCCGGATAAAGCGGTCCAAAAAGTGAGTATCTTTCTTTCTCTAATCTGAATGTGCTTCATCTTTGCGTCCTCCATGCTCCATGTCCCAGTGTTTTTCTTTCATGTATTTTTGTTCTTTAGTTTCTGTTATAGGCAGAAAAAGATAAAAGATCAGAAAAGTGGAGAACTTTTCCAATATTGGTGGAGATTTGTTTTCTCCACTTTTCAAGTGCGAAACTTCTTGATTGCTTTTTGTACTCTTCTGTTAAACAGCTGTGAATATAATCTGCACCCATCAGTGGTATACCGTTTCTTCACATTTTCATAAGCACATCCCATCATCCAGAATGGTGTGGTGCGTGCTTATGTACACTTTAGTACTGTTTTTGTCTTTTGTTTTCCTTTGTTTTCTCTTTTTCTTGTGGAGAAGAAGAGTTTGGATGCTATAACTTCCGTGTGATGACTGATAGAGCTCTCAAAGTGTTTGTGAACTACATCGATATGCCTTTTCCTGTACCCCATACTTGTGATCCTGCTCCATCTATTTGCCTCATCGCATCTTAAATTTTCAACAAATTTATGTAGTTATGCATCACTCACCATTGTTCCAAAGAAGATTTTACTCTTTTCGATCTAGTAACTAAGAGTAATTTTGCAGTATCTTAATTTGGATTTGTTCATGGTTCGGCTAGATGAATAGGGCCAGCTGCTTAAAAGTGAAGAGTAATAAAAAAGTTTAGTTCTTTTAGCTTCTTAAACAGGGACGTATAACCATGAAGGAAAAGATAAAAGATTCTTTGAATGAAGTTCCATGAACAGAGAACAAGATAAAGTGGTGAATAAAATTAACATTTATTTTCCACAATTTACATGTGATTTCCTAGTTCCTACGGCATTTTGTCTTCAAAAAGCACTTTACACAATTCTAGTAAAGAAGTCTTCCGCTTCGGTGCATGTATTGACCAAGACGTTCACATTATGGGCTCTACAGTTGGCCATTGTTGTCTCTTTATCTCTCCATCAGTCCCATACGCCGAAGTAAGGGATGCCATATGTCAGAGTACAAGCGTATTTGTTTGCCAACTATTATCAATAAAGTCCTGTTTTATCCCTTATTTCGCGCCACCAACCTCGTGATTGGGTTGCGTTTTTAACTTTGAAGTCACGATCTTTACATGTTAATTAGTCAGCTGTCTGTGTTTACTTGCGTTCTATATACCAACTATTACTTGCAACTTTGGGAATATAAATTTCATTTAACAGTCCCTTGCATTGCGGGTCAGTTTTCAACTATATATATATATATATATATTCCATGACTTCTTGAAGTAGGTGCACTAACACTTCCAAGGCACTAGAGCAGACTCCTTTAGGTTTCTCTTTGATCATATTAATATATAGCCTCTTAAAACTGTAAGTATTGGGAAGTAATAAGAAACATATGATAGGGTTCAAATTGACACATCTTTAGGTGATTCCAGCTTTATATATACCACAGGTTGCTAAACACATGGGAATTTCTTTCCTGACCTCTTCAATATAACCAATAAACTGCGAGCACTATACGATTTGGTTGAGACAGCCCGTGAAATTTGCTGCGAGAACTAGCCTCTATCATTTATTTATGAGCAATAGAATATGTATCCAACTATATATATAGAGTAAATGAGTAAACGAGTTACTTAGGACCATGCTAAATAAGGTAGAATCAAGAGATGAATTGGGTCTTACTTGGTGGGTGTCTTCTACTAATGGCCTACGAAAAGGAGTCCTACTTTGAAAAGTAAAATAACTGCTGCCGTGTTAATTGTCCACGACTCCTGATGACAGTACTCAGAAAACTGCCTAGACGGTGGATTATTTGTTCAATTAGAAATTTGGTGATCCCACTGCCTAGATTCGTGGAGTGTAATATAGTCCTTGAGGCCAAATAGTTCTTCGGAACTTCAACTATTCTCGCTGGGCATTATTGTCATAAACTTTGATTGCTGTGTAGCTATATACACCTGAAAGTACCTTGAGTTTAAGCTGAACTTATTGATACAAAAGGACACTGATACGGGTTTCTTCGAGTGTGTTTACCAACTTTATATATTATAAGTTTATAACTGACATCGAACTGTTATACGATAAAGCAGCCCATTGATGAAACATTGGCAAGGCAGAAGGCAATTGATGACTGGCTACCAATTACATCTTCAAGGACTGCAAAATGGTGGTATTCAGCTTTCCATAATGTTAGTGCCATGGTCGGAGCGGGGGTCCTCAGTCTCCCATATGCTATGGCAGAACTTGGATGGTATGTTCGACTCATCTCTACGAATCTGCTTCATGTCGAATTTAAAATCTGTCTCACAGTGAATATAATTTGCTGCAGGGGTCCTGGAGTGGTTGTGCTTGTTTTATCGTGGGTCATCACATTGTATACTTTATGGCAAATGGTTGAGATGCATGAAATGGTGCCTGGCAAACGATTTGATAGATATCACGAACTGGGTCAGCATGCATTTGGTGAAAAGCTTGGCCTTTACATTGTGGTGCCCCAGCAACTTATTGTTCAAGTTGGAACGTGCATTGTATATATGGTAATCGGAGGCAAATCACTGAAGAAATTTCATGACCTTGTCTGCAAGGACTGCAAAGACATTAAGTTAACGTTCTTTATCATGATTTTTGCCTCTGTTCATTTCGTGCTCTCCCACCTTCCCAACTTCAACTCCATCTCTGGCGTCTCCCTCGCAGCTGCAGTCATGTCCTTGAGGTACTCTAAGAGAAGATATTAGTGATACCATCTAATGTCTAAATTAAGGAGCATAAAGTTTTCTCTTTACTCCTGACGGAAATTTGTGCCTTTTGTGATTCGTACAGTTACTCAACCATAGCCTGGACAGCATCTGTCCACAAGGGTGTTCAGCCAGATACTCAATACGGCTACAAAGCTAAGACAACTGCAGGAACTGTCTTCAACTTCTTCAGTGCCTTGGGAGATGTGGCTTTTGCCTATGCTGGGCACAATGTGGTCTTGGAGATTCAAGCAACACTCCCATCTACACCTGAGAAGCCGTCCAAAGGTCCTATGTGGAGAGGAGTCGTGGTCGCCTACATTGTTGTGGCCTTGTGCTATTTCCCTGTTGCTCTAATTGGCTATTGGATGTATGGCAATGCAGTCCAGGACAACATCCTTATGTCACTCGAGAAACCTACCTGGCTTATTGCAATGGCTAACATGTTCGTGGCGGTTCATGTTATCGGAGGCTACCAGGTAAAGGTTGATGAATGTTCTTGTCTCTCAGATTCATCCACATTGAATACTAAATTAGGATTTCTGTATATGCAGATATATGCAATGCCGGTGTTTGACATGATAGAAACTTTATTAGTAAAGAAGTTGAATTTCAATCCCTCTAGTTTTCTTCGCTTCTTCGTCCGTAATATTTATGTTGGTAAGTAAATTGCAGAGATTAATATGTCTAAGTTTCAGTAATCTTAACCTTAAACCGAGCCTGCAACTTAACGTCTTGTGATTTTGTCTTCCGATTGCAGTATTGACAATGTTTGTCGGCATTACCTTTCCGTTCTTTGGTGGTCTTCTCGGTTTTTTCGGGGGATTTGCTTTCGCCCCGACAACTTACTATGTAAGTAACTCTGGTCTCTTCTCGCTGCAGTTCCCGGAACCTTGGGGGATTATTATGTTTGAACAAAAACAAGAAGATATACTAGTCTCTGTCATAATTGGCTCAATATCAAGTCACTGTAATGCGCAAAAGGTTAAGAAAAACATCTGACATTGTGCTGACTCGTAACGTTTTGTTCTTCAGCTTCCTTGTGTGATATGGCTTACCCTCTACAAACCCAGGAAATTCAGCTTATCTTGGTGGACTAACTGGGTACGTTGATAAGCATGATTACCCTCATCTTCCTTGGTTTGCTTGCAATTTGATTGGTCTTCACCTTATTTGTTTTCCATAATGGCAGGTCTGTATCGTTCTGGGAGTTCTCTTGATGGTCATTTCTCCAATAGGAGGCCTCAGGCAAATCATACTTGAAGCTAAGGGCTACGACTTCTATTCGTAAGGATCCCAGTCCCATACCAATTACTATCCTCATCTGCAGGGAAAGGACAAACATGACCCTGATGACGATAGTAATTATGAGGAAGAAGCAATTTAAAAAGTTGTTGGCAAGTATCAGAAAGCCAAAAACCCTATGGATGCTTCGATGTATATTTGCTGTCATATGATAATTCATTCTCAGGAGTTATATAGGATCTATTCGGTAGTATGGGGATTGCATTAGATAATGGCGGATTATATAAGTTAATTTAATCAGCAGATAATTTCAGCTATTTATTAAAGTCGGCAGATAATTTCAGCTGTTTATTAAGGATGTATTGTAAAATTATCTGTTTAGTATTAGTTGTTTATTTGTAAAATAACTCATGAAAGTATGACTTAAAAAAATTATAAGAATATAAATATTATATTTTAGTATTTTATTGAAATTCTTATAAGAATTTAGATTTTTAATCTGGATAGTTATTAATGCAATTAAATAAAAAAGTAAATTTATTAATGCTAACACAAATTTCTTATTTGTTAATTAATTTATTTAAAATATATAATTTTTAATTATTGCGTATATCAAAAAATATAAAATAATATGCACCAATATATTTTAGAAATAACGACCATTGAATTCTCTAATATTTATTGGTAAATTAATACAGAATGAAAGAGTTCGAGAGTACAAGATCTAATACACTTTTTTATACGTAAAGGAATATAATAGAATAGAATTAAACAGCCAGACAATAGATGTTCTTTTGATACTTCTTACTCATGCTACAAAATGTTCAAAGTTTTTGTTGTCAGAATAATACCTCTTTTTATTTTTAGAGGTTATTCACGCTATTTGATAGAGACTTACTTCACAAAATGCAGTCACTGAGGTGAGTTTTTGAGCTTTTGATGATCTATTCAATTCTTTAGTTAGAGCACAAATTTTTATTAGTTGATTGGGTAAAAATGTTCCTTTCCAGAGCTTTTTAATTTTCAGTTAGTTTTAAATAAGTCAACCCATTAGCTATTAACCAAACAAAAGGCGTTAACTACGTACCTTCAAATCACTAATATATGACTTTTCAGCCATATACCAAACAGGGTCATAATAGTAATCGGTGAGTAGGTTGACAAGAGCCCACTTGGAGAGTGGAGTCATTTGTAAAATATTCTAATGTAGTGTAAGATCATCATATTTTGGCTGTTAATTGGACGGTCTTTATCATTTGAAAATTTATATTACTATTGCAAATTAGGTATTATCCAAATTGAACTCTATAGCATCCCCATGTTTAATGACATGAAATATGGTGGATAAGCATATGACTTAGAAATAGGCAGAGTTAAAGTTAAATCTTTAACCCTTTTTTTTTTTGAAAAAGTAAAGTATGAATAATTGAATTATAAGCAAAAGTGGCAGATTTACAATCTAACGTTCATCAAGTGATGACGTCGCATAGCCGTGTAACATAAGAAGTCAGATAAGAACAAACAGCAACGTTTAGGCCAAAAGGAAGCTCTTAATTGAATACCCGAGAATGGTAAAATCGTTGTTAGCTTTTGCCCTCTGCTCCAAGTAGCTCCAAATTAGGGTTGAAGCCGTCGACCTTACTCCTTCGTTATGCAGGGTAGTTCGTCCCTTGTTAGTGCATCTCCCTTCACAAACTGTGACAGTATCAGCTGATCTTCCCTCCTATTGGATTGTAAGCCCTGGCAGTCCTTCTTCGTAGTGAGAGAAGAGATTCGTGATCATCTACCTCCTTCGCAAGGTAACTTCTTTCCAGCTCTCTTTGAATCCTCCACTCTGTTGTTGAAACTGTGTGTATTACTCCTTCTGATCATCTCTATGGTTTCCTTGCAAGACGATGCTGAAACTCCATCATTTCTCAGTGGTCTATTCCGACTAGTTAGTGGATCCGTCTCTAGGTAGGTCGAATCTCCACTGTCTTTAACTTGCCCTTGTGTTACTGATTGATTCTCTATGTATTCGCTAACGAATGAGGTAGTTGAGTTGAATATGCTGAATATAGAATCTTCTCTTTGATTCCTCTAATTAGAGAATTATAGACCTCCTGACTTGTGCGATTCATGTTCTGAAAACGTCGTAAGTTGCTCTCTCGCCATATTTCCTTGAGAGAATAGGCAAGAGAGGTAATGTGAACACACTCAGTAGATTTAGAGGTGGGATTCCGACCCAAGAGCCATTCCATTACTTCAGTAATGGTATTGCCTGTATTAGGACTAGCGTTGAGTAGCTTTATCTGCTCTCATATGTCCTTCGAGAAGGGGCATGTCAAGAATAAATGGTCCTGAGATTCCAATTCTGTCTGACAGAGAGGACAAATAGGGTCCATGGGTATGAAATGGAGTCTATCCATTGTACTCAATCTGTTAAGCATTGCTAGCCATAAAAGGATAGAGTAGCTTGGCATTAGATCCTTATGCCAGACAATATGAGCCCATTCTGGCCTTGCGCTATTTTCATTCTGCCTGTGCCTGAATTTTGCAATGCTGAAGGTATTAGGAGGGAGATTAAGGCAATAATAGGCATCCTCCTGTTGTAGATCCGGTGTATATTGAGGGGTCAGATGTTGGAAGTCATCTGGTAGGGTCCACTGATTTCCTGTGAGGATATATTGAGCCTTCTCATTGATAGGAACATCATGCCATCTTTGGACTGCTTGATGATTCCGGATGAGAGGCCCATGGCCTGTCCAATTATCAAACCAAAAGAAACCCTTCTGTCCATTTCCAATTTTGCAAGAGACTAGGGGTTCAAGAGTTGATCTAAATTTAAGTAACTGAGTCAATGACTAAGAGAATGAGGGCTTGATAGGGAGGATCCATAAACTAGAGCCCTTTAATATATAACTGTATAACCATCGGATCAATATAGATTTCTTTTCAAGTAGTATATTCCAGAGCTTCTTTTCCAAGGCGGCTCTATTAAAAGCAGCAATAGGAATTACCCCAAGACCCCCTTCTTTCTTGCTTTTGCACACCTCTTTCCATTTAACTTTAGCAAAGTGACTTTCTGAATTGAGATTTCCCCATAAGAAGCTTCTAAAGATTTTTTCAATGGATTTGATTACTCCTTTTGCTAAAGAAATATTAGAGGACCAGTAAATATGAAGAGAATTCAGGACTGCCTTAATGAGTTGCAGTCTACCCCCAATAAAAAGCACCCTATTAGACCACATACCCAACCTCCTCTGTAATATGTCAATAAGAGCCTGGCAATCTGAAAATCAAATTCTTCTTGTAGTTATAGGGAGTCTCAGGTAGGTTAGGGGAGCAGATTTTCTTTGCATTCCAGTCAGTTGTGAAATTACATGCTCCATATTTATTGCCCCTTCTGATAGAAGAAACTGACTTTTATGAAGGTTTATCTCCAACCCAGATAGAGTCCGAAAGTCTTGCAAAATTTCCATAAGCAATTCAATCGACCTTCTATGAGCTTTTGAAAAGAGTAGTAGGTCATCTGCAAAACAGAGGTTGACTAGCTGAATCTTCTTACATTTAGAGTGGAATTTGAAGGATCTACAATTTCCAACTCTCTGCTGAATTAGGAGACTTAGAACCTCCATGCAGATTATGAATAGGTATGGAGAGAGGGGATCTCCTTGGCGCAGGCCTCTAGCACTCTTAAAGAGCTCTGTTGGAGAGCCATTTATTAGAACCAAATAGGAAGGAGTGGTTATACAAGCCCAAATCCATGTGGTAAACCTCTCCGGAAATCCCATTAGTTTCAAGGTCTGTAGCAAGAACTCCCACTCCACATGGTCAAAAGCCTTTTTAAAATCCACTTTAATGGTACAGTTAGGAGAACTGTGCTTCCGTTGATACCCTTTCATCAATTCCTGAACAATTGCAAAATTATCTCCAATCCTCCTATCTTGTAAGAATGCAC
>JANZXR010000008.1:9419629-9435739 GCA_027575705.1 Erythroxylum echinodendron | reverse complement strand
ATGCTGTCATGTTCCTTAGCTTTAGCAAGATAGGACATTAATAATGATTTTTCAGTTTGCAACAGTGAGGCATCAGTTGGATCCTGGTCAATTTGATGTTGCACCCATTCTAAGTTTTCTCTTGCTAGGTTAACTGCATGTTGAGTAGAGGAGACTCGGGTTCCTGTTAGCTTTTTCATTTCTGCTTTGATAGCTTTAAGTTTCTGGACATAGATGTATTGAAAAGTTCCATCTATTGGAGTGTTCAATCCTCTTTAAATAGCAGCAAGAAATCCCTCATCCTCAACTAGAAAATTGTTAAATCGAAAAGGTCCCCTTTGGTGAGTAGGATGGGCTAGGTTTTCAATCCGTATTGGTGTATGATCAGAAAATAATGGATCAAAAAAGGATGAAACAGAGTGGGGGTACTGTGCAATCTACTCAGGATTGACTAAAGCCCGATCAAGTTTTTTCTTAATGCCCATCTGCCTAATTGCTTATTACTCCATGTATAGAATTGGCCCTGGGATTTGAGATCAAAAATACCAAGTTGACCCACACAATCATTGAAATCTGAAGAATGAGTCCTGAGACTGAAATGTCCTTCAGCTTCTGTGGGGTATAAGGTGTCATTGAAATTCCCACATAGCAGCCAAGCTCCACTAATCCTAGGATGAATACGAAGCAAGCTGTCCCATAACATTTTTCGCTGATAGGCATGATTTGAACCATAGATAAAAGTAATACTGAAGTGACTATTAGTATGAAAGGACTTACAATATAGATGTAGTGCTTGAGCTTCCACAGCCAATATCTGAATATCCACCAAGTTAGGATCATACCCCTACAATGATTCTCCCATAGTTATGCGCATCATGATTTGACAAGAACTTCCATTGAGAGCCTAGTTTATTCAAAACTTGCATTTTTTGCTTTCTAAGTTTAGTTTCCAAAAGAGCAAAAATCCATGGATGTGTACTATAGACAAAATCCCTTAGAGCTGAAAGCTTTTTAAGGCAATTAATCCCTCTCACATTCCATGCTACAATCTGCATAAATTAAGCTTTGGTAGTTTTGGAGCCTTTACATGTGCTCCGGTTAGTTTTCCTCTTGGCTGTATCTAGGAACTCACCAATAGTCAGATCCGTATCCTCTGTATCCTTTGAGGACCCAGATTGGACTGAATCCTGCCCTTCTTGTTGAGTTTCCGAATTATTCAATAAGCCAACCTCCAAAGAGTTCTCATGGCACCCATGTAGTTCAGTCCCACTGGTCTGATTGCCCTCTACTGTCTGGTCAGGATTTTTGCAGTTTGTTACTGATACTTGACCATCTACCCTCTCAACCTCTGGTATACAGGCATTGGCTTCCTGCTCTTGGGGTTTGTCTTGGTTTGTTGGTTCTATTGTGTCCCCTTTCTCTGCTGGTAATACCTCCTGTTGAATCTCCTGTGAATTAGTTCCCTCAAGACCCATAAGCTCCTCATAGTCGCCTCTACTAAAAGTTTTCCTGGTAGGAACCCATTGTTTATCTTGTTTTGGTGTCGTTTTCCAGGGATATTGCACTACAACTTTGTCCTCATAAAGAGAACCATCAAGACCTAATCTCATGATAGGAATAGCATCAGGGAGAAGACTAGAGGAAAGATCCATAGTGATACATATGCATGCATATCCCATCCTCCTACTATTAGCAGTAGTGTCATCCAAACATAGAGGATTGCCAAGATAGCTTCCAATCATGCTCAACCCCTTGGTAGTCCAATATTCAAGAGGAACATTGTATAAATTGACCCATAACGGTACTGGTCTTTTGTCTTGACAATCAATCTTGAATCCTGGCTTCCATGGTTGAAGAAATAAAGGGAAATTTGCAATGTGCCATGGCCCTTCTTCAACGACCTTCAATGCCTGCGTTTTAGTGGTAAATTTAAATAGAATATACTTATCCTCAGCTATTATAGCTTCTACAAAACCCTTATTCTTCCAAGCTATTGAAGCCCATTTTTGTATAACTGGAAATGTTGGGCGTTTGTCCCAAAAAAAACCTATTAAAGTATTCTCCCATGATTTAACCCCTTCTTCTAGGATCTCTCTTTCCGGAAATACAATACTTCTTCCATCTTCATTCTTTGGAGGACAAAAGTGCAGGGAGAGTTCAGCTAAACCTCCCACCACTTGCTTCCATGTTTTCCTCTCAGCCGAGGGTTCCTTAGTGATTTTGGTTGTGGTTTGGGAGGAAGGAGAGGAAGGTAGACCTGGGTTAGGTATGGGTTTCGGTGGTGGTTCATGGGATGAAGATAATGAGGGTAGGGACGGAAAAGCATCTGGGGAGGTGGTTAGAGTAGGGCTGGAAGCAGATTGTAGAGGATTTTGCATAGTGAGTCAGGCTTAGAAAAGGAAAAAGTCAAAGGCGAGAAAGGATTTGGCAATGGAAAGGTCGAAAATGAACCTGTAGGTGGTTTCAGAAGAGGGATGGTGAGGATAGAGAGAGTATGAAATTGAGAGGAAATGGAAAAGTGTGAAAGGAAGGGTAGGGGGAGGTTAGAGAAAAGTCAGAGCATCTCTCTCTTACCCATGTGCACGAGAATTTTAATGAAGCCACAGATAATGCTGCTGATCAGAAATGGTCGATTGATTATTCTAAGATAATAAACTAAAAAAAGGTTAGAGGTCGATATTAGAACTTCATAATTTTTTTATTTTAAAGGATTTATTCATATATAAATATAATTCATATATTAACTTAACATTTTAGGATATCAAATTATGAGCACATAATTTTATATCAACCACTCTTAATTATTATTTTTAGTGCTTTTAATTATTACTTTTAAGTGTTTTGAGAAAATTTTCATGTACTTCATAGCCAACCCACGCAGTCTCAAGCTTGTGCATGTTGACAGTTCAAAAAGGACGCTTCAGAATTGGTATTATACTCCGTATTCAAACTCTTTTGAAGGAATCTTTAAGAGAAACAAAGGCTACAAGACACAAGTGAATGGTATTGTAGGAATGATTCAAATGCACTAGTTGGCAAGTTGGAACTATGAACTGTTAATGATAAACTATATCTCCACTTGGCACTATATCAATTTATTGACGTTCCTAGCTAGAGCTCAGATTTTCATTTATAACACTAAAACGTTTATAGTACTATATTCTAATTTATGATACTATAAATAAGATTGATTGCAAACGGAAATTAATCATAAATTTCAAGGAAACCGCAACGTTTCTTACCAATTGGATCAAATCCTGGTTGCTTGAAAGTTGAAACTCGAAAGAGCTGAGTACACACTAGCGAGAGTGAAAGGTGTCCTTATCTAACTTGCTATGCGTTAAAATATTCTATTAGTCTGGGTGTGAATCACTTAAAGGCGCCTTTTCACAATTAAAACCTTTCTATAACACCTTGTGGGCTAACCAAAAAAAAAACTCTATTAGTGCTTGTCTTTATATGTAATAAACATCATACATTAATATTTGATAGTTTGTTTTTTTTACATGGGAAAAAAACACTCGGAGATCATGGTTTCCTTATAAATACAAACTTGAGAGACTCAAAAAATAACTTGGTATATTTTTCCTATGACTTAAATTTAAGGTTAGTTTCTTCTCCTTTTCTAGTTCTTCGTCTCTCTGCAACTTCGGGGTGGTGTCTTCAAACTCCAACATGGTTTCTCAAAAGACATCCGGATAAAGCTGACCAAAAAGTGAGTATCTTTCTTTCCCTAGTCTAAATGTGCTTCATCCTGTTAAATTGTCAACAATTGTGGCTCATCCTATAATAGCAAATCTCACATTGAAAAATTATAGATTTGTGAGAGGTTATTTTACTTAGAAAACAACCCTCCTCCTACTAGTTTTTGATCATCCCAAAATTGTCTTTCTTTAAGACAAAAATTTCTTATCTCCTTTTATAATATTTCACTTGTATTATTTCTTGAAAATAGTGAAATATCAATTTAGTAGTGTTCGAAAAAGTAGGCATAATTGGATGAAATAAGTTAAAATTTGATGTTTTTTATTTATCTATTTAATTGCTATTGTCGGGTATAGTTATAGTGAATTATTGAGCTAGTAAATTACATGTCTAGGAAAATTCTGTTTAGGAGGTTGAGTTTTAAGTGAGATCGTTTGTGACCCTTCCAGTCTTTCATGGGAATTTACCTAGTGTGAATTTTCAGTACAATTGTTTACACTCTATTCACTTAGGCAATAATGCTCAAGGTGAATTTGTTATTATTGGTGAAAATTAACCCGAGTTTCACAACAATTGGTAACAAAGCCAAGATTTTTTCTTATTATGCTCTATGGTTACAACATGGTCTGATCTTCTACATCAGAAAAGATTTTTCCTTGGGCTATTGGTATTCCACATTGACAGCTATTGAATAGTAATGGTAGCAGAGATGACGTAAATCAAAGATACGGCTGTACCAATCATGTCAATAGCTTCTACCTCGTCTATTCTAGTAAGGACTGCTATGACAAATGCAAGATTTGTGGTAGAGATTTTTAATAGTACGGCTCATTTTAGCATGTGAGAAAGTAGGGTCCAAGATACTCTTTTTCAGCAAGGTCTTAACATAGCCATTAAAGAAAAGAAACTAAATGATGTTGAGGAGAAAGATTGGAGCACTATAAATCGTTTAACATGCGGTACAATTCGATTGTGTCTTTTCAAAGAGCAAAAGTATGCTTTCTTAAAAGAAACTTCTGTATCTAAATTGTAAAACATGTTGGAAGAGAGATTTAAGAAGAAAAGCAGTCAGAATAAGCTCCATATGAAGAAGAGACTGTTTCGTTTCTCTTATATTCTGAGTACCACTATAAATGATCACTAATTTTAATCAGTTAGTTACTGATTTAATGAATTTGAATGTGACATTTGAAGATGAAGATCTGACTTTGATGTTGTTGGAATCCCTCCAGAGGAGTTTGAGTTTCTTGAAACTACTCTACTTCATAGGAAGGTTATTATGTGTCTTAGTAAAGTTATAGCTGCTTTGAATAGTCATAAATTGCAAAAGAAGACAAAGGAAGAATGTACAAGTGGAGTAATAGAAGCTTTGGTAGTTAGAAGTCGTTCGCAAAGCCAAACTAAAGGAAAGAAAGGGAGATCGAAATCGAAGCTCAAATCAAGAAAAGATGAATGTGCCTTTTGTAAGGAAAAAGGGCACTAGAAAAAGGATTGTCCAAAGCGGAAGAATATAAACAAACCTGATAAGGGAAAGACTGTTGCAAATTCGAATGTTACTGAGTGTGAAAATACAGACTCAGATCTTTCATTGATTCTTACATCCTTAATAAACCATTCTAGTCCATGGCTGCTAGATTCAAGCTGTAGCCCTCATATGTGTCCCAATCGGAATTGGTTCTTTAATTTTAGAGAGTTAGAAGTTGAAGTTTTCTACACAACAAATGACAATCCCTACACTGTTCGTTCAAGGTTACACACGCTAAGTTTTACTAATTATAACCTTAGTAATTACCGCAAATGCACGGGTTATTCACATAGTACCTAAGGTGTCGATCCCACGAGGAAGGGAACTAGTCCTAAAATCTAAAGGTAGCTAAGTTCACAATTAACCTAATTAAACAACTAATGTAGAATTTAAATCAATCAATAATCAATATGAGAAATTAAAGTGCTAGAGAGTAAACAAAATAGCAAAATCATAGCCTAACCTAAAATCGACTTAGAAATTACCAAGGGAGAGAAAGGGGATTTTAATTCGAAACTAAAAAAACCTAACCAATTATGCAATTATTGAATTAACAGGTCTAAGCGGTCCTAGGGTGAATTACTCTCTCTTGAGTTATAATTCTTTACCCTAATTAGTAATCCCTAATTTAAATTATGGGAATTATAAGTCCAAAACATAAATTAGTTCTAAAATTGCCTATTAACCAATTAGTAATCTATATTCGATCTCTCGTTACACGACTCTACCGATTTGACTCAATTCTCTACCTATCGATTCACTTAACTCTCATTAGCCTAAATTGATGATTTTTACCTGTCTCACCCTCTTAGTTTGTTGCCGAATTATTAAGAACATAATTGAAATCACAATCAACTAAATAAGAAAACACAATCGAATAAATTTTGTTAATCTTAAGAGTCAAAATCTGAAGGTGAGTATAAATGTAAACTCAACATTCACACAATGAATCTCAATTCCTATTTCAATTCTATACATAAATAAATGGAAATACTGTCGGAACGGAATCTCGAAGTGGCAACGGTGAGAAATCACTTGTTTCGGGAAGTACTTCGCATATAGCACATCTCTGTGTTTCTCTTCCTTTGTCTCCTTTCTCAATCTCTTGATCTCTCTCTAGGTCTCTCTCGAATTTGACGGCATTTTGCTCTCTTGGCACGACTCTCTTCACTCTGTAATGACTACAAGCAGCTGTCTTCTAGTGTACTATTTATTCTGTAGCAGCCCTAGGTCAAACTTGGGGTTGAAACGGTCCAAAAAATTACTCAAATTTTGAGTTTTCATGTCAGTTCAACGCTGGGCACGATCGTGACCCTACCTATCACGATCGTGGCTGGTGATTTATCCTTTCTGTCACGATCGTGGCCTGAAGTATACGATCATGGCCTGAATTGACGCTCTCTGTCACGTTCGTGGCCCCTGGTGCATGATCGTGGCCTGGCTACTTCTAGCTCTTCCTTTTCTATCACGATCATGGCTACTGTGCATGATCGTGGCCTATGTCTTTTAACTCAAAACTCTTCAAATCTTCATCGTTCTTCCCCGCTTACCCTGTAACTCTAACACACACATCAAAATACCAAAAAAAATATAACAATTAAGCTCAAAGATTCATACTAACCCATAAAAGACACATAAACATACAAACTAACATAATTAACACATAGACACACACTTAACTCTCAATTTAACGCTTAATAATTACCAGATTACACCTAAAATATCATGCAAAATGCAACTATCAACATCCCCACACTTAAACGTCTGATTGTCCTCAAGCAAACAAAACAACAAAACACATAAAAACACATAACACACAATGCAATAATGAGACAATGGCTCTGACTTCATGAAATAACTTTAATCTTGGACACAACCATTCGAATTATGGCAAATCATTAACAAAATAAATATGTGTCTAAGGCTTTGAACTAAATATACAACTAAATCAAGACCCAGGTGTTACTTAGTTACCCTTTTCAATTGTACACATATATTAATAAATCTTTGGTTCCTCGGACTTTGTAATTGTTCCTAAGTATAATTCAATAAAAATTCAAGCTTATTATAAGTCTGGTAGGTGTTTATTTAAAACATTTTTTTAAAAATTGGGACTTAGTCTTTTACTCAGAGGCAAACATTTGAGATGAATGTCGATCTGGCTACTTAACTAAGTCATTTATTAAACAGCTTGGTTAAAACATCATTATAGCCTTTTTAAGCGAAGGCACACGTTTGTGATGTGTGTAGATTCAGTTACTCAGCTACATCACATTTTCAACTGGCTACTCGCTCTATTCATAACTCGAAGGTCAACGGAATAGTAATTTATTAAACCAACATTTTTTAGCTATTCTTTTTCATGAAAAATACTAGTTAAGTTACTTAACCTAAAAGACCTCAATTTATAAATGAATGTGACAATCTAGAGAGAGGCAAATTTACACTAAGTCCAAATTATGCTGTATATTTATCCAAAGGCCCTCTATTTCACTAATTTTGGCAAGCTAATGATCGTTCACAACTTGATAGACTATGTCCCAAAATTAAATAAATTTCACTCAATCTAAGCCATTGACACATTGACACACTTCACACAATGTAACCTACTACTATTATATAATATGCAAAATTCACATACAACAGAAAAACAAAGAATCCCTCCCCACACTTGAACAACACATTGTCCTCAATGTGAGAAAGAAACACACACAACACATACCTGAAGGGTAAATACAAAAACTTAAGTAACAAAGAACAGATAAAATTAACATTAGAAATACTAACAATAAATCTAAAAAAATAAACAAAAAATAAACAAAAAGATAAAATTGAAGAAAATTTTGGGTTAGACTTGGATCCTAAGGTGAAGAAGGTTGTGATGGTGTCAAAGGTGGGAGTTGAACATCCTGAAACTCGAAATACCAATGGATCCTTCGAATATCTCAGCTCTAGAGTTATTGTGTGCGTGCCATCTCTGCAAGTGTTTTATTGGTCTCAGATATTGCATCCAAAACCTTCTTCTAGCCTTGCTCTTCCTCTTATTCTTCTTCCGGTTCTTCACTCGTTGACTCCTCCTATAGAGGTTGCGTGCACTAGAACTCGCGTGACCTACCCTCGGCCGTACATGTGTCTTTTCGTGAATCTCCCGCAGACTCATGTTTATGGAATGGATGACCTCCACCCGAAATAAATGGTGGTGATTGAGGAAGTTAGGAGGGTAAATTGTTAACCCCTTCGTTCCATACCAAAATGTTCGGCAATGGTCGGTACTATGTACCTCATTCCCAGGTGGTTGCTTCGCTTATACAGAATCGCAGTAATGACATTAAGGACATGGGTGGATGTGCATACTGGAATACTGTGATCCATACACCACATTATAAGAATTTCCTTGGTAGAACACTTGTTGTTTTTAACTTGTCAAAAACCAGCTGACACATAAATTTGTGCAGCAGCAAGTGTTTATGTGATCGGATAATGTTGATGTGTGCATTCTTTGTGTAGAATCGCTCAATTCCAGTCAGCTCATACCAATATTGGAAGACATTGAAATCGTCATGTTGATCAACAATGGTGGATTCAAAAAATTTACACATCTCACACATGAGTTCTACAGTTAATTCATATGCTCTCCTGCCCAATCTAAACCACATTTCCTTTGTGTTCCTAGGGTCAAAGGTCAAGGAAGTAAAGAACTCCAAAGTAAGTTCCTTATAAACAGGGAATTGGAACCATTTGAATTGGCCCCACTGGACTCTCTCGGCTAGGTTCTCTACACACTCACGTGTTCTAGCCTATCTAATGTGTCAGCATCAAAGTATTTGGGAACTGAAATTTGCCTAGAACAAAGGGATCAAAAATGAATACCTTCCTCCTCGGTGTAGATAGGAAATGATGCTTCAAAGTCTGTTGCTCGGTTCCTTCTCCCTCGTCCCGCAACTTGTCGGCTTCCATAAGGCTCCCATCTGGCTTATTGCTTAACGTGTGGCATGGTTGCGCTAGGATGTGGAAGAATTTAGGAAGGTAAAAATTATAATAAGAGGTTAGAGCATTTGAAAACTGGAATTCTAGAGAGATAAAATGAAACTGAAAGTGAAAGTGAAAAAGAAGTAAGAACTGGATATATAGGTAGTGAAAAGGGTAAAATGGTAAAATTTTCATTTAAGAACACGCGCCCACCCTATTCCTTCATAGTCGTAAGCCACGATCGTGGCCTACCATGCCAAGATCGTGGCATGCAGCGTACCACCACAAGCATTCTCAATCGCAGGCCACGATTGTGGCTAGCGATTGTACTCAGGTTCTTCCTTGCTCTTTCTAATTCTTTTCTCCTTCACTTCATGATTCTTTTTCACTTCTCTTTATACGTATGCGTATACTTCCCCATGATTCCAAACTCATATTCCTCTTTTCACTTTTATTCAACCTGAATAGAAATAAACCCAACTACAGAATTCGACTATTCTAGCAAAAATTGAACACGAAGCTAATTTTCCTATAGTTTGCCTCCCATGTAGTGCTTCTATTAACATCAGTAGCTTGATGCTAAATTTATGCTCAAGGTGGTTGGAATGAGTGGTTCGATGGTAGTGTAGCCATTAATCTCAGAGTCTGAACCTTCGCTGCCATATTGTAACTACCACCATCCTTGCGATTTTCTTTGCCTCGCTTTCTCCTTCTCGAGCACTTCTTTCGGGAAGCATTCCCAGGATCCTCTATGTACTCCCATTCACCTCGAGGTTCAGGTTCCTTGAGTTCTACTGGAGGTGAAGGAGCTCTGTTCTCTCTAACCATCACCTTGAAGATCAATTTCTCCTTTCCAACTCATAGAGTTAGTTCGCCCCTATCTACATCAATAATTGAGTGAGCAGTGGTCAAGAATGGTCTTCTAAGAATTATGGGGATGTCCTCATCTTCACTAATGTCCAAAATATAGAATTCTGTCGGAAAGTTAAATTTATCAACCCTTATCGGCACATCTTCTATTATCCTCATCGATCTGTGCAAAATCCTATCTGCCGTTTTAACAAAAAATTTGATAGGCACTAGACTAAAAGTGTAAGGCATCATATTTATACTTGTGCCTAAATCCGCGAATGCCTTGTCTATAATGATGTTGTTGATACTATAAGAGATGAAAAAGTCCCCTGGATCATCCTTCTTCAAAATGTTAGGGTTGTCCTCTAGTGGTTGCTCCTTAACCTTCTTCTTGACAGACTCTTATAGTTTGATCTTTGATTGTATCTGGTTCGTCACTTCCTCGATATTGTTATGCTTGATTTTTTGCAATTCTTTTGCTTCCCTCTTTGCATATAACTCTTGCTGCTGTGCAATAGGAAACAAAAACACCCGTCTAGTTACTTGAATTAATTCCATTACGGGCTCAATCGAAAGGTCTTTTTCAACTTCTTGACCTTTTTCTCTATTTTCTACCGCTTCCTGCACTTATGAAGTTTCTCCATCCTGAGTCTGAGTTATAACCATGATATGCTCCTTCAGATTTGACTCAGTGTTACTCGGAAGAGTTCTAACATTCCGAGTCGACATTGCTTCCGCTAACTGGCCTACTTAGATTTCTAAATTATGTATAGACGAAGCATGATTTTTTGTAACTTGATCGAATTTACTCTCCAGCCTCCTATGCTTTTCCTCTATACCTCCTAGCTTGTCCAAAATCCTATCCAACTTTGAATCCATCGAGCTTATATTAACCTGCTGAAAGCTTGATTGCCCTTGAGGCCTGAACTGCCCTCATTATTGCTGTTCGACCAAGAGAAGTTAGGGTGATTCTTTCACCTATATATGTGTTAGAATAGGGATTATTACCCCCTTCACGTCCAAATTAGGCACCTATATATGTAACTTGCTCCAGGTTACCGTCTCTCATCAAATAGTAGTCCACAGTATCATGATCCAATTGGCCGTACAGCTCACACTTCAATTACACGGCCTTTACCGTAGCTGAGGATGACACCTTTATATTACTGAGTTGTCGCATCAAGTTGTCGATCTTAGCTTGCATTTCTGTTATCTGGTCGACAACGACAACTCCTTTCTACTCATTAAGGTTAGTATATTGCCTACTACGTTCACTCGCCCATAAACATCTATTGCTAGCCATCTCCTCTATTAACTCCTCTGCTTCATGGACAATCTTTCTCATTAACGATCCTCTCGATGTCGCATCAATAATGCCTCTGGTATGTGGGTTCACTCTGTTGTAAAATGTCTGCAGTAGGAATTCCTTCGGTAAGTTATGTTGTGGGCATCTCCTCTACAGATCCTTGTAATCATAAATAGACTCCCCATCACATTATTGGAAATTTGTAATTTCCTTAATAATTTTGGTGGTCTTTGTTAACATGAAGTATATATCTAAAAAGGCACGCACTAACTGTTCCCACTTTGTAATGTTAGCTAGGCTCAGTGAATAATACCAAGTCTTCACTCTATCCCTAAGCATGAAAGGAAACAGCATAATCCTCATTGTGTCTTCCAACATCTGGTGATACCGAAAAGTATCACAGATCTTGAGAAAACTCACGATGTGAGCATTCGAGTCTTCATTTTCTAGTCCTTAAAATTGGACGTTCTGTTAAAGTATATTCAAGAGGGCCAGTTTACTTTCAAATGAGATTGCTTGAACCGGTGGTCTAACCACTCCTTGGTTTGCAGGATTAAACCTTAGCCTCATAAAATTCATAAGGGTCCTCTGTTGTTGCCTACTAAGGTTGACTTTTTGATCCATATTTCTTTGAAATTCCTCGGCCATTTGTGCTTTCTCGATCTCTTCTTCTTCTTCTCGCCAAAATTTCCTAAGGGTTCATTCTAAATGAATTATATCTAAATCTAAGTCTCCGCTGCAAGACTCGAACCCCTCGTGACTCTTGTGTTCATGCAGAGCATGATTCCTAAGTAAAACTAACGAAAAACGAAGACAAAAAAATTGAAACTATTTTAATGCCTTAAACTATAGAACTAAGTTGCCTTCCCTGACAACGGCACCAAAAACTTATTCGCTCAAGGTTATACGCGCTAAGTTTTACTAATTATAACCTTGGTAATTACCGCAAGTGCACGGGTTATTCGTATAGTACCTACAGTGTCGATCCCACGAGGAAGGGAACTAGTCCTAAACTTTAAAGGCAGCTAAGTTTGCAATTAACCTAATTCAACAACTAAAGCAGAATTTAAATCAACCAATAATCAATATGAGAAATTAAAGTGCTAGAGAGTAAGCAAAATAGCAAAATCACAGCCTAACCTAAAATTAACCTAGAAATTGCCAAGGAGAGAAAGGAGATTTTAATTCAAAACTAAGAAAACCTGATCAATTATGCAATTATTGAATTAACAGGTCTAAGCAGCCCTAGGGTGAATTACTCTCTCTCGAGTTATAATTCTTACCCCTAATTAGTAATCCCTAATTCAAATTATGGGAATTGCGATCTCCCAATCTGCAATTGGTCCAAAACCTAAATTAGTTCTAAAATTGCCTATTAACCTACCGGGAATCTATGCTCGATCTCTTGTTACACGACTCTACTGGTTTGACTAAATTCTCTACCTATCGATTCACCTAACTCTCATTAGCCCAAATCGATGATTTTTACCCAGCTCACCTTCTTAGTTTGTTGCCAAATTATTAAAAATAGAATTGAAATCACAATCAACTCAATAAGAAAACACAATCCAATAAATTTTATTAATCTAACACAATCCAATAAATTTTATTAATCTAAAAAGTCAAAATCCGAAGGTGAGTATAAACGTAAACTCAACATTCACACAACAAATCTCAACACATATTTCAATTCTATACATAAATAAAACTGAAATAAATGGAAATACTATCAGGAATGGAATCTCGAAGCGGGGACAGTGGGAAACCAGCTATTCTGGGAAATACTTCACGTCTAGCATGTCTTTGTATTTCTCTTCCTTCGTCTCCTTTCTCAATCTCTTGATCTCTCTCTAGGTCTCTCTTGGATTTGATAAAATTTTGCTCTTTTGACACGACTCTCTTCACTCTCTAATGACTATTGATGGCTATCTTGTAGTGTGTTATTTATTCTGTAGCTGTCCTTGGTCAAACTCGAGGTCGTAACAGTCCAAAAAATTACTCAAATTTTGAGTTTTCGTGTCAGCCCAATGTAGGGTATGATCGTGGCCCTGCCTGTCACGATCATGACCTAAAGTGGCCGGACTTGACGCTCTTTATCACGATCGTAGCCTAGCTGCCTCTGGCTCTTCCTTCTCTGTCACGATCATGGCCACTGTGCAAGATCGTGGCCTATGTCTTTTAGCCCGAAACACTTCAAATCTTCATCGTTCTTCCCCGTTTACCCTGCAATACTAACACACACATCAAAGTACCTAAAAAATATAACAATTAAGCTCAAAGATTCATACTAACCCATAAAAGACATAAACATACAAACTAACATAATTAACACATAAACACACACTTAACTCTCAATTTAACGCTAAATACTTACCAGATTACACTCTAAAATATAATGCAAAATGTAACTATCGTACACCACAAATGGAATTGGTTCAATGTGCTTGAGGAATCACGATGGAACAACCAGGACTATGAAAGATGTCAGATACATGCCAAGTTTGGCAAGGAATCTAATTTCTGTGGGAGTCCTAGAATCAAAGGGCTACACTATAAATGCAGTACATGGAGTAATGAAAGTCATCTTTGGTGCACTTGTGGTGATGAAAGGAATTTGAAGAAATAATAACTTTTATTATTACCAAGGTAATGCAGTTATTGGAACAACAACAGTAGCTTCTAATGATGATCAAGAGCTAGAAGCAACCAGGTTGTGACATATGCGCTTGGGACATGCAGGTGAAAAATCCTTAAAGATATTAGTAAATCAAGGATTGTTGAAAGGAGTTTGGGTCTACAAATTAGACTTTTGTGAGCATTGTGTCAAAGGGAAGCAGAAAAGAGTGAAATTCAGCACTGCAATGCATGATACGAAAATACTATTATGTGACCTTTGTTGTGTGGGGACCTTCCAAAACAGCTTCTTTAGGAGGAAAAAACTATTATGTGACCTTTGTTGATGATTTTTCCCGAAGAGTGTAGATGTATACTATGAAGATTAAGGATGAAGTTTTGTGAGTTTTCTTTAAATGGAAGAAGATGGTGGAAACTCAAACAGGCAGAAGGATCAAGTGTCTCCATACAGATAATAGTGGGGAGTACAAAAGTGATCCATTTTTCAAAGTATGCAAAGATGAAGGTATTGTCAAACACTTCATAATCAGGGATACACCACAACAAAATAGGGTGGCAGAGCGTATGAACCGGACATTGTTGGAGAAAGTTCGATGTATGTTGTCCAAGGCTTGGTTGGGCAGAGAATTTTGGGCTGAGGTTATTCCATATGCATGTCATCTCATCAATTGCCTTCTATCAACTGCTATTGGTCGTAAAAACACCTTTGAAAATTTGGTTTGGAAAAGCTTCTATAGATTATGATTCCTTACATGTGTTTGGTTCTACTATATACTATCATTTTAAGGAGTCAAAGTTGGATCCACTTCCAAAGAAAGCAATTTTCATGAGGACCACTTCTGGTGTGAAAGGATATCGTATTTGGTGTCCAGAGACGAGAAAGATAATCTTTAGTAGAGATGTTACGTTTGATGAGTCTACCATTGTGAAAAAGGTGATAACTGAAGGTGCAACATCCCACTACCATAGGATACATACCTAAGCTTTTAGGAACATAACCTACAATAATAGTATGTTGGAGCAATAACAATTATAACTTACACTTGGCATCATCTAACATACTCGAAAATCATAACAATTTTCTCTTAAAACATTTGCTTTATTCATTTATAAAATTTACACTGTTCTGATTAGCAATTATTTACAAGACCCTATACAGGTTCTAACAAAACTATAGTACAGCAACAACTATATTCCTTCGGGAGTCAGCTGACAAACCTCTGATCTATTTCTTTATCCACAGACAATTTATGTCCTGACTAAAACTTAAGTCTCCTGTTTTGTACCTGAAAAGCCACAGTACAATTTTTGATGAGTTCTGGGAACTCAATGAGTGAACCATCATTGATGAATTCACCGGATTACACAAATACAACATGCAACATTCCACTACCATAGGATACATACCTACGCTTTTAGGAGCATATCCTACAATAATGGTATGTTGGAGCAATAACAATTTTAACTCACACATGGCATCATCTAACATACTCGAAAATCATAACAATTTTTCTCTTAAAACATTTGCTTCATTCGTTTATAACAGTTACACTGTTCTGATTAGCATTTGTTTACAAGACCCTATACGGGTTCTAACAAAACTATAGTACAACAACTTTAATCCTTCGGGAGTTAGCTAACAGACTTCTGATACAGACACCCTACGTCCTGATTGTACCCTAGGTCTCCTGTCTCGTACCTAAAAAACCACAGTGTAATTTTTGATGAGTTTTGCGAACTCAATGAGTAAATCGTCATTGATGAATTCACTGGGTTAGGCAAATACAACAAATATTTGTATCACAGATATTCAAAGCAGTTAAGCATTTATTCAGGAATAGCATAACAGAAGATCATTTATTGAACACGTAACTGCATGGTACATGCATGAGACTCTTATTTATTCTTATTGTTATGACTGAGTGCTTTCACACATATACAGAATTTTGGCCCAGAGGGCTCAATCAGAATCAGAATCATGGAGCATAGCTGGACGTACAAAACAAATTTATCACGGAGCAAAACTCTACGTGGAAGTGCTTCAAACTGGCTACTCATGTCATAACGCCTTTATCTGAGCATGTATTTTATGAAATGCATCAAATACTGAATATGTCATATGCAAAAACTTATACGTATG
>JANZXR010000008.1:9409053-9419529 GCA_027575705.1 Erythroxylum echinodendron | reverse complement strand
TAATTAAATTATTAGTAGTACTTAATTAATTACATTATATTTAAGTAAAATATTATTATTAATTAAACTATAACTAATTAAAATATTATTATTCATTACTTAAAATATTAATTAATTAAATATAATTATTCAGTAATTAAAATATTGTAATTAATTAATTAATTAAAATATAATCATTAATTCAAATATTATAATTAATTAATTACAACAACGTAACAAATTTGGAAGCAGTGGAATGCAACTCAACGGACCCTTCATATGCCATAGCATATTCTAGCAGTGAACACAATTTTTTCACTGTAGATAGAAATTCAGATGATCTCCATACACAGCTGTGGTTCTGCTCCAACTCCAACTCAAAGCACTTCAACAAAAACTTAACCATAGCCAGATACATTTTAGAAGGGAAAAGAAGCCTTTGTTCCCTCATGTCACTTGAATCTAACAACTTTGGCTCCTGCTTAATAATGTAATCTAGCATGCCTGCAAGTTTAGGATATCTGAGCTGTTGCTATAGGCTGGTATTTCGTGCTTCATCTTTGATGGGAAAGAGAGTCTCAAGTGCCATCTCCCTATTTTGAGAGGGGAAGAGGAAGCAAGAGAAAGAAAAGAGAAGAAAGTCTGTCAAACATGTAATAACATTAAAATCCTTGTGATGAAGACAATGTAGAAGATAGCTTTATGTAAGATTAGACACATTTATGCTTAATTGGGAAGAAAAATTATATTGGATTCATTCATCTCTGTTCTTTATACTGCAATTTGAAAATACATAACAGTAAAATCTACCTAGAATGATATCGCACCAAACATTTTAATATGGGATACAGAACACTACTGGAATATCTCGGATTACAGAAACACCAATAGAAAAAGAAACAAAAGCCCACTAGAGTGCAAAGAACAGACAAGAATGTATCCAACCCGCTAATGAAGGTAAAACACAAGCCATATTGAGAGCTACTTGATGAGTCCTAAGAGAATTTGCCCTACTGAATTATAGAGAACATGCATAAACTTGACAAAAGATGGGGAGTTGAGTGTACAAACAAAAAGCACCAGGTTCATGAAATAGGTGGGGAATAGAACATAAATATATAAGTTAGTGTTTGTGTACTTATATTCAAAAATCAATTAATACCAAAAATTATATCTTTTTGTTTTTCTAGTGATAATCGAATGTGCATATCAAGGCTCACATACTCTACTAGGTTGAATACTGCACGCTATGGATACTTTTATGTAAATGAAACAATTGTTGGCAAATAAATACATGACTAAAAAGCTTCAATACCTTATATCCAACCTAGAATCTGCAGCTTACTAGATGGCTAGGATAGTATTAGTATGTTTCCTCTAGAGATTTCTATAAGCATTACAACAACAAAAACATGTTAATTGAAATGTGGTAGATGAAGTTTTCTAACCAAATATAAAAGAAGCACGAAATCAATGCAAACAATGAAAGAAAGCATAAACCAAAAACTATCAATATCTAGTGCTAAATAAGGACAAAAGTAGCATGTAACATGCTAAATCTAGTTATAATCAGAACCACTAAATAAAACAATCCAGCACACCTTATACGCAGCAGCAAGAGAACTAGCTGCTTCTTGGATAACTAAACGAAGAGACTGGGACTCCCTTTTCAGTGCATCAAAAATACAGACAGCCCTGTCCACCTTGTCCCTGATATGATAAAAAATAAAAATTCAGTTATCCAATGACAGAACAAAATTCATAACTAATGTAGAAGGGTTGTGCAAAGCACCTAAACAGGTGAGGAGGCCTCTGCGTAAGCCAAACTAATTAGTTAGCGAGATTTGTACAAACAAAATGGCTTTATTTATACTAGCTAAACCAAATAATCTGGAGTCTGGTAATTCTAAACAAAGCATAAAGAAGAAGCAATACCACAATAAGCTAGCATTTGAAACAGAGGACTAGAATATAGTGTTTTAGCAACAGGGAGTACTTTCCATATCATTTATCAATCAATTCTTAAGCAGCTAGGACATCTAAATCTGAACAAGTCACTTACCAATCAATTGCTGAAAAGTATATCAAGTTACTAAAAACAACCAACTGCAGGTTCATATCAAATACCAGTTATAACGATTGAATAATTAATTCGCTCAAGCTATAGCTGTCATTTTGTGAGAAGATACAAAATTACGCAAGATAAAATAAGCCCATAAAATACAACAGATTGAATAGCTACATGAATAGAAAAACTCACACATGAATGGCCATGGAACACGAACTAGAAAAAGCAAAAGCAAAATAGCATTTGTACGCTATCTCACATTAATCGCAATTTGCCACCATCATCGCCCAGATCCACAACCCATCAACACAAGAGATGAGAGGACTACATGTTTCATCCCTCTCCACTTTCTCACCTTTTAACCCAGAAGCAAACCCAAGCACACCGAATCGAGAGGCGAAGAAGAAGAAAACATGAAGGGAAACAATTCATACCTTTCACTGAGACACCACAAACAAGAGCAGAGATGGAGAGCTGCGGGAGTTCGAAGACAGAGATGCTTTGTTTTAGGTTTTAAGCCAAGGGCATTTTGGACATTTCACATATCTGGTTGGTTTATGTCTCCGTCCCCTATTTTTTGTGCCACAATCACGAGGAAGACAACATTTTCATGTCTCTGTCCTCGGAGTCGGGACAAGATTGGGTGGGGACAGCAACAAAACACATTGAGAGACAGGAATTTTGTGTCCTTGTCATCTATCCCCTGGAACAGCAACCAAACACTGCGTAAGAACTCATTTCTACTAAAAGTGTGGGTAAAACCCATCAGTCTTTGTTGTGTTTACGACTGGAACTCACTAGCATTAACCAATTAATCTCTATATCGCATTTAGGGTAACATATATACCTGTATCAGTTGGCCTAGCCCAATAATTGGCATGGTTTTGCATAAGTTTTCATCATCCTGTGGATAGTATCACGAGTGAAGCTAAATACGAGGGCTTAATTATACAAATTGCTTTATTTTTCTGTTGGATTACCCTTGCTAAATCCATCGAATAAACTGAAACATAGTTTAATTTATCTGATCAACAAGGAGTTAATCAACTTAGATGAAGGCTAAAAGATAAGCGTGATTTTCTTTCTTGATAAGCGTGATTTTTCTTTCTTGATAAGCGTGATTTTCTTTCTTTTTTAAATTCATAAGTAATTTGTATATATTAAATCAAGCTAAAAACAAGAAGAAGTACGTCAGTTGCTAAGAAAAGTAACGTTGGTGCTATCTGTGCAAGAATTTGGCATCATCGATCGCTTAATAGATACACCTTTGGCTGTATAACAAAATTCTAGCCTACGAAGCTTCCTTTCGGAATAAGTTGAATCCAACTTGTTGCAATCACGTCGACGTTGCGCTGAGTCAATGATTTGGAGATAATTCACAATATTGCACTGTCAGCATTTCTATACTAGTAAACTTAGACACAAAAGTGTAGTTAAATCAAACAAGATGTGACATTATTTTCAAAGTTTATGGTTATTTTCACCTAAAAGTTTAAGTTATCTCTTTGTTAGATGTTGAATGATTTTAACTTTCCTTTCACTTTCACCACCGTGATTTGGTATAATAAACTCGTTAACATGGGCAAATTTAGTAACTTGTACAAATTTAGTGCCGGCTTGAATACTAGTAGCATGCTTAACACACGCAAATTGGACAAGAAATGGTGTTTTCAGTGGCGGACAAATGAATATTGCTTAAGAACCTACCATGTGAGGAGAACAATAGTTGAAAACGACTGCTATAATGCTCCCATAGGCCGAGGAGCAAAAGCAGGATCGGTGCCAAGTGGAAGTGCTGTGACACAACTGAGGCATCCTAAGAAACGGTAGATTTGAAGAAATGTGAAACAAAACGTCTATGACTATTAATTCTTTTCGTATTTAAAGTAATTTTTCTATTCCCGTGAATCTTTTTTTTTTTTTGAAATGAAATATAGAATAAACAAATCATAAATAAATTCAAGTGACTTTTTCATATAAGTCCAATCATCTTTTCGCAAGTGTTTGCCCCCATCCAATCAATGCTTCTTATTTTAACTTATTAATTCCTTCGTTATTTATAATAATTCTTTAAACAAGTAGTTAGAGTATTTCTATTCCATACATAAATCTTTCTTCCAAGTGCAAGATAATGCTAAAGGTTTGTCTTTTACATGAACTTTACTAAAGAATAAATGAAGGGGAGGTAGTTTATTAGTTTTAGAATCAAGACATTGCAGAAAATAAATAATCAAATTATTAAGGAAAAGAGAGTAGTCAGTGCGTCATTAACAGTGATTACTGATTCTTTAACTTTACATATTAGACAAATGGTCCGATTTTCACGCTATATATTCATGCTTACATGTAATGGCATCACAGTGACAATAGCATATTTGGCATCATCCGTAGAGAGGCGTCTCCGTTGCCTTGCATACAAATCAATTGGAGATCGTATTTTGGAGCATATCACATCATCTTAGAAAACTGGACATGTTCGCTGGTACAATAGTTGCACTTCAACTGTTCTTCAACGTGAACCGTCTTTTTCATGCAGTAGAATTTCCCTGGTCGGGTTTGAGAGGAAAAGGGTGGCTAGCGGTTTCGATTATTAACTTGTGGGGTTAGCTAAAATGGAGTAAATTAAGGAGATTGAATACTGTATTGGAAGTTTCAGGGACTTTTCTTGCAGAGGGCATGGCTTTTAATATAGTGATATTATTGGTGGAAGTAGTTTAGCTGATCATCATCATTTAAAACGCTGGATTCTTTCTTTTGTTGGCTCATCACCATAAAGTTAGACAGATATGACTTTTCAATCTAGAAAACTTGCACCTTACCAAACGTCTAAACTTGTAGTTGGCGACCAATATTTTAAAAATTAATCTGCTGCTTAAATTAATAAGATAAAAAATTTAAAGCTTAAAATTTAAAGTTTAACAGTTTAATTGATCAAATCAATTAAAGTTTTTAATTATTATTAGGTACGGAGATAAAAAAATCTAAGTGGGTACAATTTTATATGCTTGTAATTGGTGGGGTAAAATCATATTAATTTTTAACTACATTTATATTCAATTGGTCATATTATAGTTCTTTTCGTAAGAATCTACTGTCGTCAATTTAATATTATGAAATTATAAAATTAGCAACCATCATACCTCATATTACTGACAATTAGTAGTTACTATAACAAAAAATGAATCTTTTTGCGAAGGGCGTGTGTCTTCTATTAAACGATGTAACGTTCAAATTCGTATCTGTATCGGTTGATGCAAGTTCGAAAAGGTCCAAAAGCGTAGGCAAGTGGTGGTGTCGTTATCAGTAAAACAAGTTCCAAGCACGGCGTGAGCTGGCTTGTGTGAACAATCGGATAAGGTAGTGTGTGGGGACGCAGGGTGGGTACGGTTGCAAATGGATCGTGGTGGCTAAAGTTGACTTTTAAGTTCATAGTCAAAAACAGATTATCTTTTCTTATTATTTTATGCCCATTTTATTTTATTAATATTTATTTATTTAATAAATAAGATTTATAAAAGTTAAATGAATAAATGCTCATAAAATATTATAAGCGTATAGTAATAAAATCAGGTGATCTGAACAGTTACTTTCATGTGATAATTCATTCCAACATCAAGAAATGTAATAGTGATCGGTGCCAACCTACTTGGAAGGTGGAGTCATATGTAAGATATTCTATCGTAGTGTAACATCATCATATTTTGGCTGTTAATTTGACAGTCTGTGTCATTTGAAAATTTATACTACTATTGCAAATTAGATATTATCACAATTGAACTCTGTAGCATCCCCATGTTCAGTGGCATGAAATGTCAGAAGGCTTAACTTATACTTAAAAGTTAGCTTGAAAGTTTTAGGAGGTTTGCACACTTTTATATACTTACACTTGTGTAGATTCTTAACAGTTAACACACCCCTCTTAGCCTAAAGTAGGGACATCTTTTGGGCATATTAGGTAAGGAATAGAACCGAATACTACCTCAAATTATCGAAATAAACAGG
Organism: Erythroxylum echinodendron; assembly: GCA_027575705.1. Classification (NCBI taxonomy): domain Eukaryota; kingdom Viridiplantae; phylum Streptophyta; class Magnoliopsida; order Malpighiales; family Erythroxylaceae; genus Erythroxylum; species Erythroxylum echinodendron. Next base: position 9,413,480 of record JANZXR010000008.1, on the reverse strand, counting down.
CTCTGATATCATGTTGAAGACCTAATACATTCTTAAAAATTAGCTTGAGAGGGAATATCTGAACACAATTATAAATTAGTGAATACACTCACACTTGTTCAATGTAAATTCTTAACATGTTGAAAGACCTAACTCACTTTCAAAAGTTATGCCTTTCAACATGAAATATGGCTGATAAGCATATAACTTAAAAATAGGTAAAGTTAAAGTTAAATCTTTTAACATTTGTATGCCTTGCTTTTGAAAGTGAGTTAAAGCTTTTCAACATAAAATATAGCGAATAAGCATATAACTTAGAAATAGACAGAGTTAAAGTTAAATCTTTTATTTGTATGCCTTGCATGATTAGAAATGGTTGACTGATGATTCCAAGATAATAAACTAAAAGAAGGCGGAAGGTTGATATTAAAATTTTCATAAATTTTTATTTTAAAGGATCTATTCATGTATAAATATAATACGTATATTAACTTAACATTTTAACATATCAAATTATGGGCACATAATTTTATATCAACTACTCTTAATTATTATTGAAACTTATTATGTCAACTTTTAATGAGTTATCATTATATTATTTAGATTTTCGTTGATCGTCGTTCGTTGTATTTGATTGTTCGTCTGTCCAACTGCTTTATCTTCATCAAAACTATCATATGTTAAACGCCTTGAAGAGAAGAACTAGTCGTTTAAGGTTAAATTAGAAGATAATGAACAAAAGTTGGCTAATCTTAAAAAGTACGTCAAAAAATTTCTTGCCTCGAATTATATAAACGATGAAGATGAAAATGAGTCTTAATTATTAATGTTTATATTTTTTATTTTGTATATAAATATTTTTGAAATTGTAATTAACATTTTGTATACTATCAAATTTAATGATATTTTATTTTTTATATACAATGCTTCTAATTTTCAATAATTTTTTTATATTTTTGCATAATATATTATACAACAAAAATATCTAAATATTATGTTTTTAAAAATGTGCAAATAGTTTTTTGCTACACCATGTTTTCTTAGCTATAAGTTTTCTAAATCGTAACTAATAACTTTTTACTACAAAAACAAAATATAACAAAAAGTTATTGGCTATAATTTAGCAATTATTAGTGACGGTTATAATTTTGTTACTAATATCTATTAGCAACGATTTTGTTACTTCTAGCAACGAATTGTTTCGTGCTAAAAGTACCTACAACAATTGTCGTAACTTTTAAGTGCGTTCAGAAAATTTTATAATACTTAACAGCCAACCCTCGCAGTCTCAAGCTTGTGCATGTTGACAGCTCAAAAAGATGGTTCAGAGTTGGAATTATACTCCGTATTCAAACTCTTTTGACGGAATCTAGTCAATGGTATTGTAGGAATGATTCAAATGCCCTAGTTGGCAAGTTGGAACTACGTATTGATTAATGATAAACTTATCTCCACTTGGCACTCTATCAAGTTATTGACTTTCCTATCTAGAGCTCAGATTTTTCATTTACAACACTAAAAAGTTTATAGTAATATATTCCAATTTATAATACTATAATGAAGATTGGTTGCAAACGGAAATTAATCATAAATTTCAAGGAAACCGCAGCGTTTCTTACCAGTTGGATCAAATCCTGTTTGCTTGAAAGTTGAGAGTTGAAAGAGCAGTGTACACACTAGCGAGTACAGAGTGAAAGGTGTCCTTATCTAGCTTATTATGCTTTAAAATACTCCATCAGGGCCTGTTTTTATGTGTGATAAACAACATACATTAATATTTGATTCTTTGTGTTTTTTACATGGGAAAGCGTAAAGAGTTACGAATTCAACCAAACTTTAACTTAACCTTTAACTTCTTTTTTCTTTTTTTTAATGAGTGAATCATATGCCCACTAGTCAACTTGATGGTTTTATTTTGTATTATATGCATCACATTCAATCATTAAGGAAAAATTGTTCATAAACACTCTAATCGGATTTTTTACACATGATTCTGTAGATTCTGTGCCAATTAAGGACATCGACTTAAAGATTCCTGTAATTAACCTGATAAATTTTTTATAATAATTTATACATCACATATAAATATTCAAAGTACATGAACGCTACATTACTTGCGCCCGTAAGCAATGGTTGATTTTGTATTTTATTTGTTCTAATTCAGCAACCAAATAACATGCACTTCCGCAAAATGTGGAATTCAATTTTTTGTATGATGGGTCAATGGCATTGCATGAAGGGCCTTATTTTAACCATCACATTTGGTACAATCCAAGAGGAGTACTCCTATTCTTAGCACTACATTAGAGAATTAGTTATTGTTAGACTTTATACCAATGAAATGAAATCGACTACCCAGTGCCCAGTGGTGCCCACGATTCTCCAATTTGACATCAATTAAAGCGGCAAATAAGTTATTAAGTGCAAATATCAGATAATCCACAGACGGCGATGCCACCTTATTCTTGTATTCACGTTCAGACTTTAAAGTGGCTTAGCTGTTCGAAAGAGGGCTTTCACACGTTACTTATAATATGATTACGTAATGTGCCTATTAGCCTATCATATCCTAGTTTTTGCAAGAAAATTCACGGAAGAAACAGCCTGTTGTTGTCTTTGTCCCCGCGACCACCTTGCCTGCATTAAACATTTATTTCCTTCTTAATCTACACTCGGAGATGGTTTCCTTATAAATACAAACTTGAGAGACTCGAAAGACAACCTGGTATATTTTTCCCAAGACTTAAATTTAACTCTCTGCAACTTCTGGGCGGTGTCTTCAAATTCCAACATGGTTTCTCAAACACACTCAGATAAAGCTGACCAAAAAGTGAGTATCTTTCTTTCTCTAATCTGAATGTGCTTCATCTTTACGTCCTCCATGCTCCATGTCCCTGTGTTTTTCTTTCCTGTATTATTGCCCTTTAGGTGCCCCCGTCATCCAGAATGGTGCGTGCATATGTACAGTTTTTTACTGTTTTTGCCTTTTGTTTCCCTTGGTTCTCTCTTTTTCTTGTGGAGAATAAGAGTTTGGATACTATAACTTCTCTGTGATAACTGATAAAGCTCGCAAATCGTTTATCATCTACATCAATATGGCCCATACTTGTGACCCTGCTCCATCTATTTGCCTTCTCGCATCTTAAATTTCATCAAATTTATGTAATTATGCATCACTCACCATTGTTCCAATGATTTTGGCGTTGTTTGATACTAGCTAAAGAAGGTTTTACTCTTTTCGATCCAGTAACTAAGAATAATTTTGCAGTATCTTAATTTGGATTTGATCATGGTTCGGCTACATGAATCGGGCCAGCTGCTTAAAAGTGAAGAGTAATAAAAAAGTTTGGTTCTTTTAGCTTCTTAAACAAGGATGTATAACCATGAATGAAAAGATAAAGATTCTTTGAATGAAGATCCATGAACAAAAAGAACAAGATAAAGTGGTTGAATAAAGTTGACATTTATTTTCCATACTTTATATGTGATTTCCTAGTTTCTACGGCATTTTGTCTTCAAGCACTTACACAATTCTAGTAAAGAACTCTTTGGCTTCAATGCATGTATTGACCAAGACTTTCACATTATGGGCTCTACAGTTGGCCATGGTTCTCTCTCTCTATCTCTCTACCCCTCCCTCTGTCTCCCTCTCTTTCTCTCTCAGTCCCATACACCAAAGTAAGGGATGCCATACGTCAAAGTACAAGCGTATTTATTTGTTAACTATTATCAACAAAGTTCCATAGGCCTGTTTCACCCCCTTTTTTGTGCTACCAACATCGTGATTGGGTTCCGTTTTTAACTTTGAAGTCACGATCTTTGCATGTTAATTGGTCAGCTGTCTGTGTTTCCTTGTGTTCTATATACCAACTATTACCTGCAACTTTGGGAATATATATTTCATTTAACAATCCCTTGAATTGCGGGTCAGTTTTCAACTAGATATATTTATAGACTTCTTGAAGCAGGTGCACCAATACTTGACCCAAGGCACTAGAGCACACTCTTTTGGTTTTCTCTTTGATCTTATTAATATATAGCCTCTTAAAACAGTAAGTATTGGGAAGTGATATATAGTAAACATATGATAGGGTTCGAATTGACACGTTTTTAGTTGATTCCAGCTCATATAGACCACAGGTTGCTAATTAAACGAATGGGAATTTCTTTCATGTCAGTCGAATATAACCAATAAACTGCAAGCAGTACACGATTTGGTAGAGACATCCCTTGAAATTTGCTGCGAGAACTAGCCTCTATCAGTTATTTATGAGATAGAATGTGTATGCAGCTATTTATCTAGAGTAAATGAGTACACAGTTTAATTAGGATCATGCTAAACTAGGTAGAATCAAGAGATGAATGGGTCTTACTGGTAGCAAACCCAGAAAAACAGAAAAATAGTAATAGAAGAATAATGGCAGAAATAAGAGTGCAAGGATCTTAAC
>JANZXR010000008.1:9397654-9408953 GCA_027575705.1 Erythroxylum echinodendron | reverse complement strand
GTTTTTAAACTCATCTTATCTACTTGGATAGACTTCATGTTCTTCTAGAGTAAGTAAGCAGTGGTTTACTGCTATCACTTACTTGGTGGCTGTCTTCTGCTAATGGCCTACCAAAAGGAGTCCTAATTTGAAAAGTCAAATAACAGCTGCCTTGTTAATTGAAGGTGTAATTCCATGTCTCCTGATGACAGTACTCAGGAGACTGCCTGGACAATGGATTGTTTGTTCATTTAGAAATTTGGGTATCCCACTGCCTAGATTCATGGAGTGTAATATAGTCCTTGAGGCCAAATAGTTGTTTGGAACTTCAACAATTCTCATTGTCTGGCATTATTGTCATAAATATTGATAGCTGTCTAGTTATAAACACAACTTGAGTTTAAACTGAACTTATTGATCTACATCAGGACACTGATATGGATTTCTTCGAGTGTGTTTACCAACTTTATATATTATAACTGACGTCGAACTGTTATACAATAAAGCAGCCCATTGATAATGAAACATTGGCAAGACAGAAGGCAATTGATGACTGGCTACCAATTACATCTTCAAGGAATGCAAAATGGTGGTATTCAGCTTTCCATAATGTTACTGCCATGGTCGGAGCGGGGGTCCTCAGCCTCCCATATGCTATGTCAGAACTTGGATGGTAGGTTCAACATATCTCTATGAACGTGCTTCATGTCAAATGTAAAATCTGTCTCACTGTGAATATAATTTGCTGCAGGGGTCCTGGAGTGGTTGTGCTAGTTCTATCATGGGTCATCACATTGTACACTTTATGGCAAATGGTTGAGATGCATGAAATGGTGCCTGGTAAACGATTTGATAGATATCATGAACTGGGTCAGCATGCATTTGGTGAAAAGCTCGGCCTTTACATTGTGGTGCCCCAACAACTGATTGTTGAAGTTGGTGTATGCATTGTATATATGGTAACCGGAGGCAAATCACTGAAGAAATTTCATGACCTTGTCTGCAAGGACTGCAAAGACATTAAGTTAACGTTCTTTATCATGATTTTTGCCTCTGTTCATTTCGTGCTCTCCCACCTTCCCAACTTCAACTCCATCTCTGGCGTCTCCCTCGCAGCTGCTGTCATGTCCTTGAGGTACTCTGAATGGAAGATATTAGTCCAGGGGATATTTTATAAGTCCTGGCCTCGTGGGCAATATAAAAATATATATAAAAAATAGCCTCGCCTATTTTAAAATTTTTATAAAAAATAAAAAAGCAATAAAATATGTTCTTTTTATTATTCTTTTTTAAGTTAAGCTATTTTATTTTATTTTATTTTTTATAAAGATAAAAAATAAACCTTATTTATGAAGATGCGACTGGTGCCCTGCCCCTCGCCGAGGCGGCCTTAACGATACAATCCAATGTCTTAATTTTGAGGAACAGAAAGTTTTGTTCTTTACTTCTGACGGAAATTTGTGCCTTTGTGATTCGTACAGTTACTCAACCATCGCCTGGACAGCCTCTGTCCACAAGGGTGTTCAGGAAGATACTCAATACGGCTACAAAGCTAAGACAGCTGCAGGAACTGTCTTCAACTTCTTCAGTGCCTTGGGAGATGTGGCTTTTGCCTATGCTGGGCACAATGTGGTCTTGGAGATTCAAGCAACAATCCCATCTACACCTGAGAAGCCGTCCAAAGGTCCTATGTGGAGAGGGGTCGTGGTCGCGTACATTGTTGTGGCCTTGTGCTATTTCCCTGTCGCTCTAATTGGTTATTGGATGTACGGCAATGCAGTCCAAGACAACATCCTTATATCACTCGAGAAGCCTACATGGCTTATTGCAATGGCAAACATGTTCGTGGTGGTTCATGTTATCGGAAGCTACCAGGTAAAGATCCTTTTTTTTTTTTTTTGATGAATGTTCTTGTCTGTCAGATTCATCCACATTGAACACTAAATTAGGATTTCTGTACATGAAGATATATGCAATGCCGGTGTTTGACATGATAGAAACTGTATTAGTAAAGAAGTTGAATTTCCAGCCCTCAAGTTTTCTCCGCTTCTTCGTCCGTAATATTTATGTTGGTAAGTAAATTGCAGAGCTTAATATGTCTAAGTTTCAGTAATCTTAATCTTAAACCGAGCCTCCACCTTAACGTTTTGTGATTTTGTCTTCCGCTTGCAGCATTGACAATGTTTGTTGCCATTACCTTCCCCTTCTTTGGTGGTCTTCTCGGATTTTTCGGTGGATTTGCTTTCGCCCCGACAACATACTTTGTAAGTAACTCTGGTTTATTCTCGCTGCACTTCCCGGAACCTTGAGGAATTATTATGTTTGCACAAAAACAAGAAGATATACTAGTCTCTGTCATAATTGGCTCAATATCAAGTCCCTGTAATATACAAAAGGTTAAAAAAAACACCTGACATTGTGCTGACTCGGAATGTTTTGTTCTTCAGCTTCCTTGTGTGATGTGGCTTGCCATTTACAAACCGAGGAAATTCAGCTTATCTTGGTGGACCAACTGGGTACGTTGATAAGCATCACTTCCCTCGTCTTCTTGGTTTGCTTACAATGATTTTGACCTTATTTGCTTTCCATAATGGCAGATCTGTATCGTTTTTGGAGTTCTCTTGATGGTCCTTTCTCCAATAGGAGGTCTCAGGCAAATCATACTTCAAGCTAAGGACTACAAGTTCTATTCGTAAATATCCCATAACAATTGCTATCCTCATCTGTAGAGAAAGGACAAACATGACCCTGATGATGATAGTAATTATGAGGAAGAAGACAACTTAAAAAGTTGCTGGCAAGTATCAGAAACCCAGAAAGTTGTTCCTCGATTTCTGCGACTGTAGGTTCTCATGACAACGAACCAGAACTTGTAGCCAAGAAGTGTCACAAAAGGGTTTCCTACTGTATTGGAGTTAACATGTTTACTAGCTGTTTGTGTACAAAATCAACATATAGTATCACAAACTCTCTTGGATTGATGCAGAAAAGTTTGTAAGTGAAAGATAGCCATTCTCTTCATTGCATATCTACATCACATGAACCTAAAACCATATTGTACATTAAACAGCTTACCTCTAAGCATTAAATTTCAGATTCTTTCCACAAACGTACACATTAGGTTTGTGCAGACATCGACAGTTCTAAAAAAGCTTGATCTGCTGCCTCTTGAGCGGCGATCACAAAGTTGTCTTATAATTTAGTGGTTCACCTTGTAGTTAGTATTCTTTGTTCTTTATGCTTTTGGCATGCCTGTGACAATGTAACATCGAATACATTGAATCAACACTACCCTCAAGTCCGAAGGATAACCAGACCTCCTACGATATCTCTGGTAAAAATATACACACAACTCAGAAAAGTATTTGGAGCAACATAAACTCTTATCATCTTAGTAATTTATCCAGATCAACGAAATCATATCTAATTTAAAACTAATGATGATTCTAATCTAGTTAAAATTTACCGCAAATTCAGAAGTGATAGGATTAAACATAGAGCCTTATAATAAATTCTATGTTATCTAAACAAATTTAATCCCATCTGATTTAAAATTAATGTAATTCAAATTTATTACATTGTCTTATCTGATATAATGACTAATGAAAATTTTGAAAAATAATACTCTAAAATAAATCAATCTAGTGGATGAATCACATGTAAACTCAGTCGCGTTTCATCGGTGATTATGTTCCCAAAATAAAAGTATCCGATTTAAATATGCCACTTAATTCGTCTTTAATGCAGTTAATGGACATGAGCAAAAGAAGACTTTCTCAGAGACAGTAAGCAAGTTGTAATTATCATTTATGAGCGTTCAATTTATAAGTAGGATTGATTTGATACGCCTGCCGATTCTGTGATTATGATAATCGAAATCTTCAGGAAAATTAATTAGTTGATTTGTAGAAATAATGTCAAAAGTTTTAAAACTGATTATGTTAAATAACGAACCCATCTTTAGATTCGAAATAGATTGCAGAAATTGCATGTTATAAGAAAATGGAAGGGAATCAAATATAAATTTAGAAACGTTTCCAACCAGTAGATTTGTTGGTAGTTGCACAACAACATGGATTACCCCTTTAAAGACGGTGACCGTTGGTTGATGCATAATATTATTGATATGGATATCTTAACCAAGAGTTATAATTCTAACCAATGACTTGAGTGGACTAAACGACCATAGAATTCACAATGACCGAGAGTCGTAGAGAAAAGAACAACTGTAGCCAAGTGAATTCTCATTCTTATTCTGACACAGCACAGACTAAATATATGTAATGCATATATATGTGTGTGCGTGGTTTAGTCTACATGTTCATTCTTTGTGACGGGGCTATAGTCGGCTGCAGGATTCCTTTAGTTTCAAATCTTCATTCTCGTCTTTATTTTGCACCAGAACGGTGAAGGATCAGCTACCATGGTTACTCAAGTTCAGAAACCCGAAGAGTACGCTGACGTAAGTACTTTTCTTTTACGAGTCTTTGATCTTATATCTTAGTTTAAGCATGGCTTTAAAAAATCTTGCGAGGGAGCCTAAGGATGTGGCCGTTCTCGTTAGCTAAGGAGGGACCATTAGATAGAATAAAATTATTGGATGATTTTTGGAGGGCTATATCCAAAAACCAAGTTTATGCTTTTTTTTGTTTTATGTACAATTGTGTTGCTTGACATGCTATGGAGAATTGTGTTATTCAGCAATCGTCGATAGACGAAAAGCAGAAGCAAATTGATGAGTGGCTTCCGATTACTTCTTCAAGGAATGCAAAATGGTGGTATTCAGCTTTCCACAATGTTACTGCTATGGTTGGAGCTGGTATTCTGAGTCTTCCATATGCAATGTCAAATCTTGGATGGTATGTTCTGAAAAATAACAAAAAAAGTGTCTGTGATAGTGTAATTATCCGAACATCTGTGTAGACAGTAAAATAAAACGTGAATAACAATACATTCAGTGTTATGGCATTATGTATTTCCTCAGGATGCAACCTGTAAATTGTCTGAAACTTGATCTTTGGAATCTGATGTCATAATCAAAAACCTCTTGGCAGTATAGTAAAAAAAGTTGTCCGTTTATGATTTCAGGGGTCCAGGCGTTGTAATTATGATCCTATCATGGATAATTACTCTATACACTCTATGGCAAATGGTTGAGATGCATGAGATGGTTCCTGGGAAACGTTTTGATCGGTACCATGAGCTTGGCCAGCATGCTTTCGGCGAAAAGCTTGGTCTTTACATAGTGGTGCCTCAGCAGCTGATCTGCGAAATTGGTGTGGACATAGTCTACATGGTTACTGGAGGAAAATCACTGAAGAAGGTCCATGACTTAGTTTGCCATAACTGCAAACCAATCAAACAAACCTACTTTATAATGATTTTCGCCTCCGTGCATTTCGTTCTCGCTCACCTTCCCAATTTTAGCTCCATCTCTGGTATTTCTTTGGCTGCAGCAGTCATGTCTTTGAGGTATGTTTTTTGATATATGGTTGCTTGCTTTGTTAAAATGACGCAAAGATGAAAATTTTTTGTCTGTTTTTGCAGTTACTCCACCATTGCATGGGGAGCTTCCATCCACAAGGGTGTTCAATCAGACGTTCAATACGGTTACAGGGCCCCCAGCCCCTCAGGAACATTTTTTAACTTCTTGAACGCTTTGGGTGATGTAGCATTTGCCTATGCTGGCCACAATGTGGTGCTTGAGATTCAAGCATCCATTCCTTCAACACCTGAGAAGCCATCCAAAGGACCTATGTGGAAAGGAGTTTTGATCGCCTACATAATTGTAGGGCTCTGCTACTTCCCTGTTGCTCTGATTGGTTATTACACGTTTGGCAATCATGTTGAAGACAACATCCTCATCTCCTTAGAGAAGCCCACATGGCTTATCGTAGCAGCTAATTTGTTCGTTGTTGTTCATGTCATAGGAAGCTATCAGGTATGATTCGTTTCAAGTCTCTATTGTCTGCCTAACAACTTGGAGGTTAACTGTTCAAACTTCACTTATTCTCCTGTTTCTGTTAATGTAGTTGTTTGCAATGCCAGTATTTGACATGATGGAGACCGTTCTCGTAAAGAAGTTGAACTTCAAGCCTAGTTGGACGCTCCGATTCATTACTCGTAACTTATACGTTGGTAAGTCGGTCTGCATGTTGCTTAACATTCGTTAATGGAGGCTTCTAATTACCACAGGATCTCACTTGCATACTTGATTCAGCTGCCACCATGATTGTGGCTATCTGCTTCCCTTTCTTTGGTGGTCTTCTTGGATTCTTTGGAGGATTTACTTTTGCACCAACTTCCTATTTTGTAAGCCCCCTCTTTTTTTTTTTTTTTTTTTTTGCTGCCGTAGTGTCAACGAGTGCGTCCAAATTGTTTTTAGGATTTTAATTTCATAGCAATTCCTGAACATCTGCTTTCATTTTTCAGCTCCCTTGCATCATCTGGCTTACCCTCTACAAACCAAAGAGGTTTTCCTTTTCGTGGGTGATTAATTGGGTATGTTTGTCTTTAAATATGAACACATCCATGTTTTTAGTTTGCTATAAACAACTGGTTAACTTTGGTTTCTTACATTTTCAGTTCTGCATTATCCTGGGACTCCTGCTAATGACTTTGGCACCTATTGGAGGGTTAAGGAATATCATACTCAATGCCAAGAGCTACCATTTTTTGTCTTGATAAGTAAATCAACAATCAGAAGTTTAGGTGAAATCTAAAGGTTGAACACTACAAATGTTTTAAGTAATGCTTAATATTTTCTTTGGGTTGGTCAATATGTATGTCGATTACATAGTTACAGTATTTGAGTTATTGCTCTCTTAGTCCACAGCTACCTTTACAGGAGGCAAACCTAAACATGAATGATTTGTTTTCTTCTTTTTACGTCGTATAAGGAAGCAGCATAAGCCAAAACCGAACTCATATCAAGAGCAACCTCCAACTACAATAACTGGATGAAGCTAAAATGTTTATAATTGAAGTTTATCCTATTATACTTCTAGCTGAGCAATGATTTAGATGAGCCGAAGAATTCCGATTTATCAATGCAAACCTTAGAAGACAATCAATAGAATAATTCTCTTGAACAAGGAATTATACGATGCAATCAAACTCTCAATGCCTTTCGGGAGCATTCGAGATTATATTTTTTAATATAAAACGTGCAACTATTTTTAGGTTTTAAAAGAGGTAAATCTTCCGCACAAAGGCCAAATTGATGTTCTTGTAAACGAAAAGTATCACGAGGAATTGATGTTTTTGACTCTTTATGGAGGCTTTATGAATACCATATTCCATATATTCAGCTGATTTGAAGAAAATTCAAGTTAGAGAGTAATCATCAAAACTTTCTCATATTCCCAACATGGAATTCAGCTGGGTTTGACCTTTGAAGTGTCCAGCAATCGGAACTTTGAGGACGATACATACTGAAGCAATAACAGATTCCACTCAGTCAGTAGGTTCCAAGAAAAGTGCAGCTAACTGCAAAACATTAACTTCTCATATTCCTAAGACGGTATTCAATATCCACGACCACGACAACCAACAGGTCCCAGAGTTTGAAGTATCCAACATACAAAACTATGCACAAATTACATCCCCAATAGTCAGACTCAGATTGCTGGCAATGACAGCTGAAAGAATAGTTCAAGAAGTTGTTAACCGTACATACTCCAGTAAACTGAACAATTAGGAGTCAAGACAACGTAGAACTTTGTCCACAATTTCGCTACATCCGACACACGTATAATTCCAATCAAAGACAAACAAACAAGTAAATAAGGGAAAAGAGAAATAGAAAAACTTAATTTGCACCACAAAGCTATAAACTTGAACCACTCCTTGCAATAAAAAACTGAACTTGCATTAGAGATGGTATAGTATACACAAAACGAAATACTAGAATCATTTATCAGCACCAATCCTCCCAGGGTCCAATAAAAATTATCAGCAACGACTGTACTGGTCAATTACAAACAATTTGGAATGAGGCCTTCCTTCCATTTCCATCCTGGAACCAACAAGAATGCACATTTTGTTATAATTTCTAAGTCAATTTCTTACCCAGTTTCGCACTCCTCTCTCTATACAACTGAACCCACAAATTCGAAATCCACAATATACTCACAGATATGGCCAATCCCACAACAACCAACCAAGACACCCAAACCCACTTGGGTATAACCCCCTCAGCAACCCCACTGATATATGAACTCCCCATCTGCAACACAAAGTAAGGCCCCAAAAACCCTCTAACCACCAAGTAAAACGTGTAAAACGGCGGAGATAAAACATCAAACACCTTAGCTGCAAAAGCGTTGTCCAACCTCCGCGCATTAGCCAGCGTCCACACGTTCTGGCACCCGCTAGTAACCTCTGCTAGGATCAGAAGAGTGAGTATAGCATAAGCCCCGTGGTTGGTCAAGTAGCGACAAGTCAAGAACACGAAGAGTGTAGCTAAGTGGTGTCCGATGAAGAGAACGTCACTCGGGTAGAATATGATGTAGTGAATGAGATCCATCAAAAAGTAGGCGACGCTGAATTCTAAAACGGAGTTCTGCGCAGCTGTGTTGGCGGAGGAGAAGGAGCGAAGAGGGTCGGCGAGCATGGCGGCAGAGGCCAATACGACGGCGGGAGTACCGTGGAAGATTGAGATCATGCAGCTGGCGGCTTCGGGCCGCGCGGCAGGTGGCCAGTTGCGGAAGACGGCGAAGTATGATATGAAGTAGATGAAAAGAAAGAAAGCGAAAAACGCAGGGAGAGTGTGAAGAAAAGATTGGGTTTCCATGGGAAACCAAAAGCTAAAAATGAAATGGAACTGACAATAGAGACGGGATCGGTCAAGGGGCTTTTGATGGGGAATATGAACTATTATTAATCGCTCAACATGACCGTCACTATTGTCAAATTCAATTTGTTAAGGATTTTGATAACATTTTACATTTGATTAGATTCAGTTTCGGATTAGCACGCAGCGTCTTCTTGATTATGGCTTTGTCTTTCATAAGTTTCTTCTAATGTTCAATGAATTACAAGTTTCCTACGTTTGGGTCAGCTGACTTGAAGAATATTGTACCTAAAACAAACAACCCATGTGGAATATTATGAACGTACACCTTTCTTCCATCGTTTAAAAAGCAATTGCCCTGCAACTTTCAACTTTGACAAGTCTCCTCCAAACCAAAACAGCCAAGCACGTACGTTTCACTTTTACAAGCAAATCATCCGTTCAGAGTTAAGATTAGACAGATATCGTATCATCCAACTATGTCTAACAATCCGTTCAGAGTTAAGATTAGACAGAAATCGTATCATCCAACTATGTCCAACAATTATTCCTCGCATGGTTGATAATTAGCTGATTACATTAGTTATTAGCTAATAGTTAATTATATCAACTAATTTAATTAATTAATTACATTAGTTATTTGTCATTTGATGTTTAATAAAATTAGTTATTTAGTATTAGTTGTTTATGTATAAAATGACTTATAAGACGATTTTTAAAAAAATTATAAGAGAATAAATATTATATATCTGAGTATTTCGTTAAATATTTTTATAAAAATTTAGATTTTAAATATTAAATTTTACAAAAATTATTTTATTATATTATGTCATGTAAATTGAAGGTAAATTCAACTCAAGCTTTCTAAATCTGACTGGGATAAAATGGTGCTAACAACGATAATTTTCTGGACTGACAAGGAACAAAAACCTTATCTTTCAAGTTATCTCTAAATCAGTGGTCCAGTAGCATAGTACAACTGAGCAAAATTAGCATTATAAGAAACGTAATTAGCTTTGATCAATCAACTAAAAATTAGCTGATCAGCTATCAAGCAAATAAAACCCGTAAATATCTCATAATAAATTAAAGTTGATTGCATGTTAAGATATATTTAAAATTTAAAATAACACAATTTTATCGTGTGTCACTTTCGTTTAACAATCTTGTCGTGTGTCTTCAATTGTTATGAATGAAATCAATCTTATCGTGTGTCACATTCGTTTAACAATAATTATCAAGATCTTCAATTGTTATATATTCATAATTTGACAAACAACATTACATAGTAGATATCATATCATAGATGTATCTTTTTAGGGTAAGAAAAATAAAAATATGAAAATAATATTTTACTTTAAAATAAAAATAAAAATAATACAAATTTTGTTTTTGAATTTTGGCTAATTATTTATTTTTTATTCCCAATTGCTTATAGTATAATTTTTTTTAATGTTATATAGATGGGTGGAAGTCAATTTTAAGTATTCAAACTGACTTAAACTTCTCAAAATACAAATGCTAAAATAACAACTACAACTCAAAAGAGATACAAATTAAGGTCGAAAAAATCAATTCCAACAAAATCTCAAATTGATGATGGTGAATCAACAACAAAGTGAGTCATGCTTGAAATATGTTTTTATGATTTCCATATATATTTAAATTGTGTGTTGTGATATGGATATGAATATGCATTTGAAACTTTGTTCTGTGATTTGAATATAGTTAGATATTTGAACGCCTTGGATAATTGACTTGAATATGCATAGAAATGTTAGATTTTCTTGAATAATTGCGTTGAATATAGATAAAAATGTTTGATTGTCTTAGCCACAAAAAATATTGGCCATTCTCAATTGCCACACATTAAATCTCTAAAAAGTGTTTGATTGTCTTAGCCACAAAAAATATTGGCCATTCTCAATTGCCACACATTAAATCTCTAACTCGATGAAAATCTTTTTTGTTTTGCATTACTAAAGAAATTTTCTTTTAAAAGCTATCATTTCCGTATTGGTAAGTTAACATTACCAGCGTGTCAAAGAGCAAAGAAAAATGTAAGCCAAAAATATAGTTACTAGAATCATAACATGTTTAAATATTGATAATACCATCCTAAATGTACAAAAGCAACATGTTTCAATTATTACAAATTTGTTAGCAATATTAGGCCATTTGATATCCGTACCTTCATCTTGTTCTTACAATTGAGACAATCAATATAGGGAATCTGAAACATTACTCAGGATTACAATCTCCATATTATATGCTAAATATAATAACATAAAAAATTATAAATCTTGTTTTACTTTTGAACATAACACCTTCTCTTCGTAAAATTGAGAGTATTTCTTTTCAGCTTCTACTAGATTATTAAAACAACAATAAATCACATTTTTTGAATCCATTAACAAAAACTTCACTCTTTTTTTTGTAATACACACAATGGTCAAGTATGATTAACACATCTTTGTACAAGTACTACAATATCTTTGGATCGATTTAAAGTAAAAACTCGATCTA
>JANZXR010000008.1:9365755-9390382 GCA_027575705.1 Erythroxylum echinodendron | reverse complement strand
GTAAAACCTTGCATTTATGATGTTAATGAAATATGGATTATGTATAGATGATGAGAGTTGAAATTAGATGTACAAAAGAAGAAAGAAAGATAAGGTTGTTGTGATTGATGAAAGTTACTCGTCTTTAATGTATTAAAGAGTATGATGTTAATATATTATGATATTTTTGATTAAATATTGGGTTAGGATATCTGTATTTAGAATATGAGTTAGACTCCGAAAACGGGGTCTAACATTCATAGTATACCTCCTCATTAAACACAACCAATAAAATGCACAAGAAATTAAATACAACACATGAACATGTAAATGCACACACCAAACATTTACAAACATGCATGTTTGTACAAGCAGTCAGCTGAATTAGGAGATATTGCTATCGAGAAACATTCATAAAAACTGCTTTCTACTTGTTGACTTAACTAATCCCGGTTCAAATTATTGGATAGTACAGTGTTCTTCTACTAATATCAACCAACTTTTCCATTGGATCTTAGAAATATGAATTATGTTGTCCTTGATCCATAGTATGCGAAAGAAATCAATGCAACATGTAAAATTCATCTTAAAAGGAAGGCAGGTACATCAGCAGCTGTGTCCAAGGAATTGTAACTTACAAAATATGCAGTGTTAGCTATCAGCTGTGGACGTACTGACATGATTCAAACATTACACACCATGAAGATTAAATTCCCAGAAACTAGTCTGCTTACTTTGATAGGTCAGAGATCAACAGTCATATTCAGAAAATAAAGGTCTATAGGCTTTAACGTTTTGGTGCTTCCCTTTATCTGTTATAGAAACTTTACTAGCAATATGAGGTTACAAATGTGACTGGAGAGGATACAATTGTAGATATTGACAAATAAACAAGATTACACTTTTTCAGCTTTTTGCCTGCACAATTTCATTAACAAACTTCAGCAAAGTACCAAGAAAATGCTTAATAGAATTGCAATTTGATTCCTTTTACAGATTTATAAGAGCAATTTTACCAAACAGAAGGTCACAAGTTAATCAACACTAATTCCATCTTTTACCTTTGAAAAATTAAGACAAATAATTATCCTCAACATAAAAGTTCAAAATTTTATTGCCAGATCTGGCCTAAAGTCAACAGCATAGCTATCAAAAGGAAGTTTTAATAACCATATGTAACTTATACTAGTCAGATTTTAAAGTTTGATGTGATGAGTAATAAGATTTTCAGAAATCGAGGATAATTGCATGGCCTTAGAAATCAATTCAAAGCCACCTGTTTTAACTTGGATACATCACTTGAACCATTGTTAGAGTAAATTCAGTCACTTCAATGAACTACAAACCCAAAACACAAAAATTAGGAAATGAAGCGACTGTTGATGTGGGTGACTGCAGAAATGCAGATAAAAGCCAACCATAGGTTTGTTTAAATCAGTTCATCTAGTGGCGACAAAGTCATTTTATGTAAAAGACATTTATAAAAACATAACAAGTCTTAAATAGATAATTAACAACGATAAGCATAAACTCAAAATTGCATGATTAGAAGGCTAACAAACAATCTATGAGGTTATTAATGGACAAAAAACAAACCATCAAATTGCAGATCAATAAAGCAAAGTCAGATCCACTTATATGTCTTTTGCATCCGACAATAGCATTAATGCAGCACTAAGAATTAATCAAAAGTCTAAAATTAGAAATCTTGTGATCTTATCATCTTTTCACATCGAGACTAATTTGGGGACTAAGTCTTCTTTACCAACTACACAAGATATGCATTTGCTCTAATAGTATAATTCTACTTTAGGCGAGAGAGGTCCTAGAAAGATTCTCAGAATTCCTAACCTTATTTCTATTCTTTCAAAACTTCAGTCAAAATAATTGTGATTCGATGGTCTGGCTAAAAGTCAATGCTAGAACTACAACATGAATTATAAATCTACATATTCTTTGTCCTTAGCAACATTGAAGTTAAATCATTTCGTTTGTTTTCTGGCCAAAGCACAAGAACAATAACCTACGACTTTCAATAATTCTTCCAGGATTTCAAATAATGGGATTATGAAGCAAAAAGCAGGCAATTTAAGAGTTCAATCTAGACATACAAAAGAAAAGCCACGTCTCTCAAGCCCTCAATTCTGAGAAATCGTGCACTAGAAGATCATTCATCTGATCAAGCACCCAGCCAAATTGGACTAAAACAGTTATGTTTGTTACGGAAGCAGCAGAGATAAGTACGTTCTTGGGCACTGTACTGCATGTATTGCTACATTCATAGAACAGTTGCAAAATCTTGGCAAAGGTGCAAATGGCGTTAAAATATAAAAGAAAGGAGCATATAACTAATAGTTCCTCAACTTAAAACCTTACACGACCCAGCCATTTAAGCCTATCAAGTCCGCGATGCATGGATGCACCGGATTTAACTTTCAGCTCAAATAACTAAAACTAGTTTAACGATTTTACATGACCATTTCTTTGCTGAAACTTGAACCAAAAATAATAAGAAAGAAAAATTCGAAGTATACATGAATAAATGGAAAGAAAGACACCAAACCTACGAAGCTGATTGTCATGTTTAACAAAGATGTACAACACCACCAAATACCACAAGTAAATCGAGAGAGAGAACAGAGAGAAACTTTATGACCGCGCTACAATGCTCCGTTCGCATGACAGGAAAATAGCAGAAAAGGAAATGAAAAATCTCTTTAGAATCATTTTCCCTTCCCCTTTCCTCGATTTTCTCGACAAACAAACGGACCCAATAGTAAAAGGGCAAAGAGCCAAAGATGAAGAGAAGCAAGTAAAGATAGGACCACGACTCATGACTGAATAGTACAATTTCCAAGTTGCTTCTTGATTTTCAACCTCAACGATCAAAATCATACAACACCCAAATCACATTTACGTACGACACAGCAAGTGCAACCCAGAAAGAAAATATGTACCTGAAGCTGAAGCAACAATGCTCTTCTAAACACGCTTCTCGACTACTACAATGGTCCCTTGCTAACTCTCTTCACCTGCTACAATGGATATTGCGCTCCCGCCAATATTGCGTTTGTTGTTATTAGCAAGGATAAATAATGGTATTATGAAAGATTATTGAGGGTGTATTAGGTATTGTATGTTTATTAGTTTACGTTCTATCCTAAACCTTCCGAATCGGAGATTTCTTATTTTTACTGTTTAGGATGGAATGGAACGTAACATAAAACCCTCCACTTCCATACTATTCTATTTCATTCCATTGTAAAACTTCCTTCCAAATAATGGAAGTATGTTACGTTTCATTCCATCCCATTATTAACCTCTGAACCAAACAGAGCCTGAGGCTCATTTAGTGCACGCATTAGATGGTCCTACACACATTTTTGTTCATTTTTATATATTTTTAAAGTCTTAATTTCAATTAAATTATTTTAAGAGAGATTAAATTGGTTTATATTCCTATTAAAATTGTAAAATGTTTTTTCCAAATGTTTAGAAATTGCTTTCAAGGGATAATCATTATTAGGAATCTTTTGAATTTAGTTTAATTTTTCAAAAGTTGATTATTAAATTAAATTAGTTATCAATTCAATTATTAGAATCAAGCAAAGTTTTTCAAAAATTTCTTTCATAATTATATTATATTAGAAATTATTAATATAATGAGATTATATTAATTTGATGAGACCCAAAAAAAATTTGAAATTTTAAATCTCTTAATTAAATATTAAGTACACATTAAGAACGTGATAGTCGTCTTCCATTATTTAAGAATAAAATCATATTTATGTTTATTGAAAGCCTTGCGGAGAAAACTCAAGGCCCCACTTTAACCCGAATATGTTTTTATTTTAAATTAATAGGTCCTCCCGAATTAAATTTACATGACTTAGATTGGCAAACTCATGATTATATAGATTTAGAAGAAGCGTATATTTTGGCAAAAACTTATCATATAATGGATCTAGGAATCACAAAAAATGTGATTGATAAAGTCGTTATCTACTTGATTTAAAGTTAGTTGGTTTGTTAAGGAAATTCAAGATCAAACATTTTTAATGGGATCCTAGCCCACTAGAAAATTATTTGATAAATTTTCAATTTAATAGTGATGGCTATTATTTTGAATAAAATAGTGTTAATAATTAAATATTTATTAATTTTTGTATTTTATTTGATTTTATGGTACAAACTAATACTTACTCTTTTTATGTCTTTTAGTTATTAAATCAAAATATGAGTACCAATATGACATTGAGAAGTATTATGAATGCTAACAAGCTAACTGGACCTAACTTCTCAGACTGGTTTTGTCACTTGAGAATTGTTCTTAAGTAAGAAAAGAAGTTATATGTTTTTGACACTATTATTCTATCAAATCGTAGTTCAAATGGAACCGATAAGGCTTGGGAGAGATATTAGCGTTATACTAATGACATTGAACAAGTTACATGTGTGATATTGGCTAGTATATCTCTAAATCTTCAAAGGCAATATGAGAACTTGGATAATCGTGCTATAATTTAGCAGGGTGGAGAGGCATCAATTCTCCAAAGCAATATTTCAATGTAAGATGGTAGAAGGATCTTCAGTCAACCTACATGTGTTGAAGATGATTGGGTATATTAAAAAATTAACCTAATTAGGTTTTGTCATGGATCATAAATTAAGCGTTGATTTGATGTTGCAATCTTTCAATTTGAGCTTTTCACAGTTTGTTATGAACTTCCATATGAGTCAAAAGGATATCTCATTTCCCAAATTGATGAATATACTCAAACCTGCAGAGGGGTGTCTTAAGAAGGAACCCAGTTTTGTTCTTATTGTAGATTCTTCTAAGAGCAAGAAAAAGGGCTTTAAGAAGAATAATAACAAGACAAATAAGGCTTCTGTTAGAGTAGTAAAGCCAAAAGGTGGTGTCAAGAAGAAGAGTAATAATAAAGGAACATGTTTTCACTGCGTGTCAGTAAATACTGGAAGAGGAACTACCCAGCTTATCTTGCTACCATGAAAGATAAGAAGCTTAAGGAAGCTAATTCTTCAGTTATGTTTATGATTGAGATCAATCTTTCTACTTCTGCTCCATATTCCTGGGTATTAGATATTGGATCTGGTTCTTATATTTGTAATAGCATGCAGATGATATCATGAAGTAGATCGTTGATGAAAGGCAAAGTGGACTTACGAGTAATCAATAGAGCAAGAGTGTTGCATTAGCTATAGGAACTTGTAGCATAGCTTTAACTTCTGGCCTTGTACCAGAATTAAATAATTGTTATTATGTTTCAATTGTTACTAGAAACATCACTTCTATTTCTTATTTAGATTTGAATGGATTTGACTTTATTATTAAGAATAAGAGTTGTTTTATCTATAACGATTATATTTATTATAAATCTAGATTACTTACAAATGGTTTGTATAGGTTAGGTTTTGAAAGGCCAATTTTTATCATAAATAGCAAGAAAAGAAAGTTAAGTGACCAAAATCTATCTTATTTATGACATTGTAGGTTAGATCATTTCAATTAAACTAGAATCACAAAGTTATATATGTAAGGATATTCTGATCCTTTTAATTATGAATCACATGAAACTTGTGAATCATGTTTGTTGGAAAAGATGACCAAACTACGCTTTAGTAGAAAGGGAGTACTTTCTAATGAATTACTATAACTTACATTTAGATGTATGTGGCCCTATGTATACTTTTGCTAGAGGTGGATTTTCATATTGCACTATGTTCATAAATGATCATTATATATATGATTATGTGTACTTAATGAAACAAAAGTCTGAATCATTTGAAAAGTTCAAAGAATTTAGACCTGAGATTAAGAAACAAACTGGTAAAAGTATTAAAACACTTTTATCATATTAAGATGGGAATACTTGGACTATAAGTTTCTTATTTACTTAAAAAATAATGAGATTCTATCACAATGGACTCCTCCTGGAACTCTACAACCTAATGGAGTTTCTGAAAGGAGAAATTATACTCTATGGTATGTTCCATGAAGAGTTATGCGGCCCTTCCTGTCTCCTTTTGGGATATGCCATTGAAATCGTCGCTTACCTTTCAAATAGAGTTCCATCCAAATCATTTGACAAGAAACCATATGAGATATGGACTAGTAAAAGACCAAGGTTGTCACACTTAAAGATTTAAAGATGTGAGACTTATGTGAAGCGTGCAATATCTAATAAACTTCAAGCTAAACCAGAAAATTGCAAATTTATGGGCTATCCGAAAGAGAGTATCGAATATCAATTTTACCATCCTTTTGAGCAAAATGTGTTTTTATCAAGATATGCTACATTCTTGGAACGAGAATTGATTCTCAAGGAAAGCAGTAAGAGTGAGGTAGAACTCAGAGAAGTTCAAGAACAACAAATTCACATCCAGATGGAGCAAGAACCTCAAGTTGATATATACGATATACAACCGAGGGTTGAAGAGACACATAGTCCACGATGCATTAGTAAGATACATCACTCCCTTATTAGATTAGTTCTACATATTGAAAAGGGGAAGGATACTGTATCACTTATATATGATAAGCCTACTACTTTTAAAGAAGCAATGTCTAACATTGATTCTTTAAAATGTCATAAAGCCATGAGATTTGAAATGGAATCCATGTACACTAACCAAGTATGGACTTTAGTGAATATGCCTAGTGGTATTGTACCTATTGGATGCAAGTGAATTTTTAAGAGAAACTGACATAGATGGTAATGTACTTACATACAAAGCAAGGTTTTGGCTAAAAGTTACAAACAAAAATAAGGAGCTAATTTTAGTGAAACCTTTTCACTAGTAGATATGCTTAAATCCTTAAGGATCTTATTGACTATAGTTGCATATCATGAACAACATTTCTCAATAGGAATTTGCTGGAGGATATATATATGACACAACCTGAGAGTTTTGAATTCAAAAGATTTCCTAATCAAGTATATAAGTTGCAAATGTTTATTTATGGACTTTGGAATATCTGTTTAGTGAGACAATGAAAGATTTTGATTTTATCAAAAAAGTGGATGAACCATGTGTCTATAAGAAAGTTATTGGGAGTGTAGTCGTTCTCCTAGTGCTATATGTAGATGACATAGTGATGATTCGAAACAACATACCAATGCTCTAGTTTGTAAAGATTTGGTTATCTAAGAACTTCTACATAAAGTATATAGGAGAAGCAACTTATATTATGGGAATAAAGATCCATAGAGATAAATCAAAGATATTTTATGGGTTCTCCCAATCCACGTACATTGACAAAATGGTAAATAGGTTTAGTATGGAGAATTCCAAAAGGAGATTCTTACCCATGTCGCATAGGATTTCTATCTCACAGAGTGTGTGTCCTAAAACATAAGAAGAGAGAGATAAAATGTATTATGTTCCATATGCTTAATTAATTGGATCAATCATATATGTGATGCTAAGTATTAGACCATATGTCCTTAAGCATAACAAGCAAGTTTCAAGCTAATCTAAGTGAGTGTCACTAGAAAATTATGAAAAACATCTTAAAGTATTTAAAAAGGACTAAAGATGTTTTCTTAGTCTATGGAGAAGCTGAATTGAGAGTTCAAAGGTATTTAGATGCTCTATAGAGGAGCTGAATTGAGAGTTCAAGGGTATTTAGATGCTAATTTTCAGTCATATCCAAATGATAGTATATCACAGTCAAGGTACATCTTTACTTTGAATGGTGGTGTGGTAAGTTAGAAGAGGTTCAAATAGTCAACCATTGCAGATTCAACGACCGAGGCAGAGTAAATTGAAGTGTCAGAGATGGCAAAGAAAGTGGTTTGGATCAAGAAGCTCATTGCTGAACTTATAGTGGTTCCTAGCATTGTTAAGCCTATAGTATTATACTATGACCATAACGGCGTTATTGCACAGGCAAAGAAACCAAGATCTCATCAACAATCCAAATATATACTCAGAAAGTTTCACTTGATCGAAAAGATAATAAAGAGAAAAGACATAGCATTAGAGCGAGTTCCACTGAAGAGAATCTTGCATATCCTCTCACTAAGCTATTGTCTTAGAAGAGATATGATCGCCATATGAATGGATATGGTATTAGATATGTAGGTGATTAGCTTTAGTGCAAGTGAGAGACTGTTAGTTTATGCCCTTGCAGCTAATTAATTGGTTATGATTTGATGTATGAGATTATTATTTAATTAATAAAGGTATTATTTATCTTTATGTATTATGTTAATTATATTTGATATTTTAATACTAAAGGTAAAATCCCTGGAATAATTACTGTGTAATTGTGTAATTGAAATTATGTTAACATTAATTATGAGATTCAATTTGCGTTTATATATTATTTTCAAATTGTTCTTAGTTGTAGTTTCATCAAGATGAGATATTAATGAAATGGTGAAACTAACACATGCCATGTTTCTTTCTTATGAAGAAAGTAATTAATCTCATAAATAAAGTATAGAGATACTTGAACTAATTTGTGGATGCTTATTAGAGAATAAGTTTACTGAACTAACCCAATATAAGGATCCAAAATGGAATATAACTTATGTACATGTGGACTTCCTATTGATGATAGTTGTATAATTGATCTTTAGACTTGAGATTACCAAGGTATCTCATATGGAAATTACTGTGTTTAATGCTACTTATGAATTGTCCTAGGATGATTCAGTTGGTAATTCTTGGATGCAGTATGCACCATCTAGAGATGATTGAGTAAGTCAATAAATGATTCTTTGCTCTAAAGTAATTAGAGAGAATATTCTACTATTCTTAATTAGTAGTGATTTAAAGAATTCTTTAATCAAAGTGAATTTTCAAATATCAATTATAAATCAATTACTAATTAGCGAGAACAAATATGATTGGATATAAAAGAGTAGACAATACATCTATAATTAGAACATTGGATGATGAAAAAATTAAATTATATATCAAAACTATATATGGACAGGTTAAGTCAACCACTTTGAAATTCTTAATATTTGGGTAGTCATGATATGTTACTAGATGTCAATCTTGATCTATGATTATAAATTGTTTAATTGAATAATTAAAAATAAATTAAAAAGAGTTTTAATTTATGTAATTTTAATTATGAATTCTAATCATAATTTATAATTATTGTCAATCTATTAGGAGCCTAATGGGTAGTAAAATTTATTCGGTTGAATCTTTTATTTTTATTTTTTATTTGTTATAATATATGAAAATAAAATTATTTTTAATTCTCTATTTCATATTTTGTCGTAATCAGATTATAATATTTAATAAATAAATATTAATAAATAAATAATTGAATTTAGAATTATGATAATATAATATAATTATTCTATTTATTTTATTTTAAATTCTAAATTAAAATATTTTGAAAGAAAAATTTTTACAATTTTGATAATATTTATTATATATTAAATTTTTTATATAGTAACTTTATTTTAAATAGTGAATATCATTTATAAATAAAATGATGAGTTGATTACCAATATTTATTAAAATATTATGTAATAAGTTATAATAAAATTAATTAATAATTCATAAAATTACTTTGTTTATAATTTTATTTAATAATATATTATTTTTAATAAATACAAGTTTACAAGCATTAATATTAATAATTAAATATATGTTTTTTTTAATCGCAACAAAATATTCATAATAAAATATTCTGCTATTTATTAATCGATTGGCTAGCTGAAGGTAGTCTGGTTAGAGATATAAGGGACTGTCAAATAGCGCCACGTATAAAAACTTTTCGGCATGATTGCTCTGTGGCATCCCCGAAAAAGGTATAAGCAACATAGTGGGGTCTAAGTAAACATAATGAACCATTCAGAGAAAGCGATGTGTTGAGTACACATGGGCTCGACTTGAAAGCCGTGTGACTGTTCAACTGGAAGTGGAAGTAGTAGACTAGAAGGAGGTTTTGGCAGGGCTATACTAGATTCGATGAAGTGAACACGTGGTACTATCTTATTAAGCTCATACCAAACACTCGTACTTGCATTATATTCCTCCAGTTGCTGTCCACATTCGTGCACACACCCATCAATAGACTATTGATACGCCTTGTTTCTTGCACTCAAAAGGACATGAGAGAGTGAGACTTGGAGGCGGCAAGACTCTGGAGCAAGGGACGCGTGGGTAGTTTGATGATAGAGTGAATCTTGTAGGTAAGATACGTGTCGTCTCATGTTTAGCTTTATGCCACGTACACCTTCTACCACCTTTGTCTTAAAGAGACAAAAATCTAACAACGCGAAATGCTCGGATGCCCTTAATTATTATTATTTTTTCTATTGTTCTCTCCCTTACCAACTGTAAAACATCTATAACTTTTAACCATCTCTTTTCAAAAGGACGGTGACACTGAATTTTGTATGCATGTGACACCGAAAAAGATAACTAACCAATGTCTCCCTAAAATTGTCATAAGATTATGTAGATCACTCCACCCCTTTTCTTTTTTTCTTAGTTATATCAAAATATAACATAAGTGAACTTATTTAACAATCAAATGTATGCCAGTGTGCAAGAAACTAGAAGCCTACAACGCCAAGCAACAAGTAAAATATAAATAGACTTACAATGAATAAGATGTGTATTAATAAGACACAGCTTTTATACATCCGCATATATAAACAAGATCTTGTTGAAACTTAACATGTATATGACAGGCAAGAAAATGACAGCATTTTTCAACTTTAAAAGTTTCGGGTCGTACCTGTTAAGCTCATTCCTAGTAACTATAAAATACCCCAGAAGTCCTAAAAAGGTCTATAAATCTGTGCAACCAAGTAATTCCCATTTTTCAAACTTAAACCTTCCAAATCCAAGCAGTCTTAACAGCTCCATACTAAATTAACAATCATGTTTTCCATGTAGTATACGTAATTATCTTAGGTATATACAGCCAAAGGTTTGCACATGATGATAATACAAGTTTCTCAAACCCACTGATCCTAAATTATCCATGCGTATCAATGAAGATAACAGCAGTGATTAGGCATGCGCACAAGTTATTGTCCCTTAACCGGAAAAGCTTCTCCTTAGTCCTTCCCAGCACATACGTATGCCTTTCCTTTGCCTTAGCTATCCTCATTCTCACAAATATTATTACCATAAGTAATTTAACAAAGTCCTATCTAGATATAAAACTGTTCATTACCCAACATCTGTATCTCTTCATTTCTTCATTCCCAGCCCAGCGATTGATCTGACTACCCAACTGCATTATAAGTACGAAGAACGCAAGTGTTAGGGTTTATATCAATATCTAAAAAGCTTAAGCTTATATATATACCTGTGGAGCTGAATACCACGTTTTTTAATCTCATCAAATACCCAAACCTAGAGCAGCTCTGACGTCAAGCCTCCAAGCCAACCCTCCAAACTCCATTCTCCACACGTCACATGGAACCATACGCGTTGACCACTTCTCCTTCTGCAAACTCACCCAACACGTAAAAGCTGATGACCACGATAGAGATGGTGCTAATTTTTCTTTTATTACCAACCCAACTCTGATCTCCGGAAACGGCGACGCCTCGTCCTTCATATCGTAGGTCCTTCCCACCATCATATTCTTGTAGGCTTCGTTAATCCATCGTACAGCGTTTGATCCATCCGATATGAAACCAGGACACGTGTCTATTTCCAGATTCCTTATTCTCTCAAGGTCTGTACACGACAGACTTGCAACCCTATCCATGCACGCGTTTGTCACGAACTCCACCGTTACCGTCATCTCCAACACCCTCTCCTCAACCGCCGTCATCTTCGGATCTGACGCCACAAACTCACCAACTACTTCTTTCATGAAGTTGAATAATATCGGCGGATCTTTGGAGACTGTACCCTCGACAACGGCAGTTCCAGTGTCTGACGGAGATTCGTGGGTTAGATCTGTTTTATCACGAAACAACTCAAGTGTCAGAATCTTCTTGCTTTCATCATCTTCTTTCATTCCTTCTCGATCTGAGGATGGTGGTACCATCTTCTTCCTTCTCTTGTATTGTTCATTATTCTTCTTAACTCTAACGTACTTTCTCTTTACTCTTCCCCTAGAAAGTAGACTGCTCTTATTCTCTTGGTTCCGGACAGTGGAGCTGGGATCTCCAGTGGCTGGCTTTGGCGCAATCGGCCGGAATCCGAGCATTATTCTGTTGATTATCGTCTTATCCTGCTCATGGTGAGCGGTACATGTTAGCACGCGCCACGTTTCTCTGCTGTCCATCTCCTAAGTTCTCCCCCTACCGAGACATCTGTACCCTACACGCTCTCTCTTTCTGGTTCCCAGATTGTTTTGGAGTTCAGGCGATAACGATATCATCATTTACGGTGGTTAGGTGTATAAGCAACACGTGTCTAGGGCTACACTTACAACAATAGATACACGTAATTGGTTAAATTTTGGTCCCACCAATATCAATAAATACTCGTAAAACAATATAGGCACAAAATAATAAATACTCGTAAAATAAGATTAGGTACAAAATAAAACAAGTAAATGATCTGTAGCAGAGGCCGATATTACTTGGATAATTCTTATACATGTTTTATTTTATGATTTTTAATTATTATTATATAAAATTTAAAATTATCAAATATTTACTATGATCATTTTTAATTTCAAAAAATCAAATATTTATTATAATTATTTTTTTATAAGAAAATATCATGTTCAAGACAAACAATAAAAGGTAAGAAAGGATATTGTACTCACTTTTCGCGTACATGACTATTTGCATGTGAGGCAAATGTCCTATAAAAAGTCGAGGTTATTGGATATACAAGTTTTCAATTATTGTGAAATATTTGAAAAACTATAGTGCTAGTATTTTCACGAACTTTCCAATTTTTTTGTGGACATCTTTAACACAAACGAAAATTAAAGTAAATAAAAACAACATAATTAACGCAGTTCGACACACTTTGTCTACATCTGCAGAACCTTCATTTAGCTTAATCACTTTCATCGAACTTCATTAGATTTACCTGAGACTTTTATTGAGTCGACACCACTCAACCCTTGACACTATCTCTTAACCTCATTTTTCGTGAAAGAATTTCACACCCGATAGTACGATCATTTCGTACTAACCTCGACAAAGGATTTACACACACTGTTTAAAAATATAGATAATTAAACGAACAACTCAAGTGATTAAAATAACTAGAAACAAAAATGATAATACACTTGAGATAAAAGAGAGAAACAACTTACCGAAAGGTTCAGCTCTGCTGAAATAAATCTAGAAGTTGTCGCAGCAACAATCAATCCAACCGTGAGCCACTCCACAAGGATGACAGCCCAACATGAGCAATACAGAGCCATGAATCTCCCATTCAAAAAATACATATTGCATTTTTTAATTGTTATCAATTAAGCAAGGAACACACTTCCAAAGAACACACAAACAAACAGCGCACGTCTTCAATAATAACCCATCAATTCACACAATACCCAAGGCACTCACAATGCTCACTCATAGACACAATCGTGTGCCTCACAAAAGCATTAAACCAATTAACGCCCACACATCCTTTTATAACACCCACGGTATACAAGACATGAACTCATAACTCACACAAGGCCACTACACTCTTGATTGCCAAAACTGCCACTCAAGGCCACTACACTATTGATTTATCTCACTCAACACATAAATTTTATTCAGCTATCTTCACATGCAATGTTGCAGCCATATATCATTTTTGGTTAGGGATGCTAATTTCGGCCAGGCCCACCCAGTCCGATAATAGTCCTCCCAGGTCGGGCCACGGACTGACCATGGTCGGCCTCCCCATTTTGGACAAAAATACCCCTTTTTGTAATTTTTAATTAAAAAATATAAAAGACATGCCCAGCTAGTCCTACCAGTGCCCTTTTATAATTTTTTAATTAAAAAATATAAACAAGCCGAATCGACCTGACCTACCCATAGCCCGGCGAGCCACTAGCTGACCATGGGCCAGCCCGCTACCTGCTATGACATAGGCAGGGTTGGGCCAGGCTGAGGGAGGCAAGAGTCTAACCTGGCCCATTGACATCCCTATTCTTGGTTAACCATAAACGCACAACCCTGCAACAATTGTTTCACAACGTAAGAAATTCACTTCAGTTGTTAATTGGAGACGTGTACGACACCAACACCCTCAAGCAAGAAGAGTCCCACACCAGACACATAACAACCACATTCCTTTGTTTTCTTCAATCCACAAAAATCACGTAAGCTTTATTTCATCCATATGCAATTAATGCCCACTGCAGACACTTAATTTTCTGCACTTGGCCACATCTTTTTAAAAATTCTAGCAACATTATCTCACATCCAAAAACCTTTAGCAACACCTAAACTTAACACACATATGATATATCAAACCCCCTCTCAAGATAGACTTCAAACCAAGATAGGATTCTTTTTCAAGTGAAAGATTATCCATATAGCTTTTGAATCAAAGTTATTATCCAATTAATATCTTATATGTCCAATTACTAAATAATGTCAAAACTAATTACTTAGATATATAAAATATATCCTAACAATCTCCCCTTTTTTGGCATTGTTTGTCACAAATATGAAACTCCCCCTAAATAACATAATTAGACATATAAGTATCAAATTCACAATTCATATGACAAATACTCCCCCTTAATCAAACATCAAGTTCCAAAGAACATCAAGTTTATCCAATCATCTAAATTTCTCCCCTTTGGGATAAAAAGATACCAATAGTCACGCATATAGCTTGAAATCTTCTCCTGAATGGAACATTTACCATAAACAATCTGATGTCTTTCCTTTAGGACAAAACATTGTCAAAACGAAGAATACCTTCAATATAATCAATCTCAGCGGATAAAGAAACATAAAAATCAGTAGTAGGTTTAGCAAAAGAAATATAAGCATGCCAAGATGACAATTTCAATACGCATGCCAACATATCATTACTTCAATTCCATCTTCATAGGACTGATCAAATTCATAAACTCAAGCAAATAAAGCTAAGTTTTGTCAATGTAGTGAGAGAGAGAGATACCCGAGAGAGAGACCCACACTGATGAGAGAGCCGAAGAGTCTTCGGTGGAGCCAAATAGAAGTCACAATGCAAACTTCTAAAATGATGAGATGACAATAGCAACATAAAAACTAAAGAACTAAAGAAGACTATTTTTTTACGTTTCATTTTTTTAAACAACATAAAAGAAAATTTTCAAAAATGTAAAATAAACAGTCCTTGTGCCCCTTGAAGAATTTCAAACCTGGGTTTATTCCTTGTCACATTATCTCGATCATCGGTTTCTTCTTCTGAAGTAACTGAC
This sequence comes from Erythroxylum echinodendron, assembly GCA_027575705.1. Classification (NCBI taxonomy): domain Eukaryota; kingdom Viridiplantae; phylum Streptophyta; class Magnoliopsida; order Malpighiales; family Erythroxylaceae; genus Erythroxylum; species Erythroxylum echinodendron. The sequence continues at coordinate 9,375,066 of JANZXR010000008.1, read as the reverse complement.
TTGTCCATTGTCTGAATAGTTTCTTCAAAAGCAGTAACTAACTGTGAATCTGTACAATTTCTTGTTTTTCCTTCACTACATCTTTGTGCTTGTCTTTGACCAACCCAAGAGTGCAAATTTAATGAAGAGTGTCTAAATTTTCAGTTTTGACCCCTTTGAAACATAATTTGTAACATCTTGTAGCATCTCGACCTTATGTGCCTGATAACTCCACAAAAATAAAACATGGGTACGAATCTTTGAATCTTTCTCAATGTTTCTTATTCTTGGACAGATCTGGGTATATCAGTTTTCTCACCATTCACCTTAGAGCACTCACTTTTATAGCCAATACCTTGAAGATCTCCTTTAACCTTACCAATTTCGATCAACTTTTTTAACTTTTCTGTGCCTCCATTCAACATTCTCAAACCCTTTTTAGTACTTGCTAACTTCAGACTGCCTTCATCGAGCTCGTCTAAAGCTACCATCAATTTCTTTCTAACTCTTGGATGGTGTTCTTCATGAAGATATTCTCTTCCTTGAATCTTTCATTCTTTCTACAAGTTTTTACCCATCTTCGTACATTAATTAGTAAGTGTCATAAATACTCTCCTTTTTATCACCTGAACTACGTTCATCACTGTTATAATCTGAGATCGAGCTTTGAGTTTAATCGTTTGTGTTTTTTCCGAAATTTCCTGATTTACTCAATTTTTTGTCCTTAGTTACTTCCTTCTCGGTTACTATTAAACAAGTAACTGAACTTTTGCTATGTAAAGCAACTGAACTTTTGCTATGTAAAGCAACTAACACATCACCATTAGCGATTTCTTCTTCACTACCATATTCACTCTCGGATTCATTCTTTCTCCAAGTGCTAGTAAAGGATTTTTCTTTTCTCTTCTTCAAAGTATTAACACATTTGGATTGAACGTGCCGAAACCTTGATATTCATGACATTTGATTCTCTTCACCTTCCTTTCACTCTTTTGAGTTGTAACCTGCGATGCTAATCTTTTGCTTCTTTCTTGCTTACCCCTTAAAAGATTCGTTTCGAAATTTGTAAGAATTCTGATTACCTTCTCCAATGACAGATCATTGATGTCGTGAGCTTCTTCTATTGCTGCAATTTTCGGAATAAATCTTAGAGGTAGTGATCTCAACGTCTTCTTGACAAGTTTCTGATAGGAATATTTTTTTCCAAGTTGATGCGCCTAATTTTCCATATCTCGCAATCTTTCATGAAAGTCCCTAATGGTTTCATTTTTATCCATCTTAAGTTCTTCAAACCTCACAGCTAACATTTGCAATCTTTACTCTATCATAGATTTGGACCCTTCATGAATAGTTTGCAAAGCATCTCACACTTCTTTAGCCTACTCATAGGCCGATATAATTAAGAAGCGTCCTTCATCAACAGCACTAAATATTGCGTGCATTGCTTGTGAGCTTCCAACTGCCCTCTCTTCTTCGACTCTTGTCTATTTAGATGGATCTTCTAGAACTGTCTCTCCTTTATCATCGGTATTCATCAGATGCATCCAACCATGTAACACCGAATTTCATGCTTTTGTTCCATGTGCTTGAATAAAGACTCTTATCCATGATTTCCATGTAGGATAATTGGAACCATCCAGTAGTGGTAGTCTGGTGATCGATGCACCCTCTCTAGTAGCCATGTTCGCGAAATTAGGATCTGCAACAACTTCCAACCATGTTCTGAATCGACGACCTTACTTTGATACCAATTGAAAAACTATAAGGGGTAGTATTTTCGTGAACTTTTCAATTTTAAAAATATAGATAATTAAACGAACAACTCAAGTGATTAAAATAACTACAAACAAAAAGGATAATACACTTGAGATAAAAGAGAAGAACAACTTTCTGAAAGGTTTAGCTCCACTGAAATAATTCTGGAAGTCATCGCAACAATAATCAATCCAACCATGAGCCACTCAACAAGGATGATAGTCTAACATGAGCAATACAAAGCCATGAATCTCCCATTCAGAAACTACGTACTGCACTCTTTAATTGTCATCAATCAAGCAAGGAACACGCCACCAAAGAACACACAAACAAACAGCCCACATCTTCAATAATAACTCATCAGTCCACACAATACCCAAGGCACTCACAATGCTCACTCATAAACACAGCCGCGTGTCTCACCAAAACCTTAAACCAATTAATACCCACACATCCTTTTATAAAACCCACGGTATATATGAAGACATGAACTCACAACCCACGTAAGGCCACTACACTCTTGATTGCCAAAACTCCACTCCAAGCCACTACACTATTGATTTATCTCACTCAACACACAAATTTTATTCAGCTATCTTCCCATACAATGTTGCAGTCGTATATCTTTCTTGATTAACCATAAATGCACAACCCTGTAACAATTTCACAACGCAAGAAATTCACTTCAACTATTAATTGGAGACGTGTACGACACCAACACCCTCAAGCAAGAAGAGTCCCACACCAAACACATAACAACCACATCCCTTTGTTTTCTTCAATCCACAAAAATCACGTAAGCTTTATTTCATCCACATGTAATTAATGCCCACTGCACACACTTAATTTTCTGCACTTGGCCACACCTTTTTAAAAATTCTAGCAACGTTATCTCAAATCCAAAAACATTTAGCAACACCTAAACTATACACAAACACATGATATATCACACCCCCTCTCAAGATAGACTTCAAACCAATATAAGATTCTTTTTCAAGTAGAAGATTATCCATATAGCTTTTGAATCCAAGTCATTATCCAATTAATATCTTATATGTCCAATTAATAAATAATGTCAAAACTAATTACTTAGATATATAGCATATATCCTAACAATATTATTTATCCTAACAATATTAATAATAAACAATGTAAAAAGGCTTTTTTAAATAAATAGTATGTACAAAAGATGGTTTAAAAAATTTAAGGAAATTAGCAAAACATTTTAAATTACAAGACAAATAAAAATGATGGGGTAAGAAAGGTTTGGAAAAAATTTACTTATGGATAATGACACTATTCTGTTTAAATTTGTTGTTAGTAGTAATTTGAATGAAATACTGAAAATGAGACCTTGACATATAGAGGGTCAATCCATGTTTATTAAGAAGTGGAAACCTAAAATAACATTTGAAAGAGAATGTGTGGAAGTTTTCTTTTATGTAGATGTAGTTTCATAATTTGCCACTAGAATTTTGGACAATTGAAAGATTGAGTTTTTTAGTAAGCTCTTTCGGTAAGCCTCTTTGTATGGATGCTCAAACATCTCGAATGGAGAAGTAGGTATGCAAAAATATGTGTGATATCAAAAGGAATGTTATAGTACTACCTGATCATTTGTCAATTGTCAAGTTGGTAGAAATAGGGGAGATTGAAAAATCTGAAATCAAGGTGACATATCCCTGGAAGTCTCATAATTCAATCAAGAAATGAGTTCTTATAGGAAAACTTTTTCAAACTGGATAACAAGATGAACCATTGGGGGTTGAATCTTCTCCAGTGGTTAATGATGAAGCTGTAGTTGTACAAATTGTAGCTAATGAGAATCCAGCTAACTCAGTGATAGATACTTCAGATACTGAAGGTGGGAAGCTCAATATAGTATCTAGACACACCTATCAATTAAAGGAACCTGATAACCAAGAAGATATAACTTCCACCCAAAATTCACACTGTAGAAGAAGAGCTAGACGATGAATATAAATTATTAGATAATGATCCAACAAATAACCTGTTGCTAAGACAACCAGAGAATGATAGACTTGTTGAAATAGAAGAAAGATTTCATGGGCGTTCTCATAATCCCAAAAGAAGATCAGCAAGAAGGAAAACTAAAAAGAACAGGTATTATCCTTATATGATCATTCTTATATGAATTACAAGAGGAGTTAAGTCAAATAGTTCACGATAAGAGATTCCACATATTCAAGATGGATTGTCCTTTTTGGGTGCTTAATGGAAAATAATTACTAATTATATACATTATTACACTGGTCGGGCTATCTACTCCTTGAAGTCTAGTGACATTTAAAGTTATTCTAGTAAATTAGTTAAGTGTCGTTTTTTTTGCCAACAGCAAACAACAAACACTTAGCTAATGTGATTTGCTATAATCAATTCATGTAGGCTTTTGCTTTTGTAGCTAGATTAAGTGACTCGTTGTAATAATATTTTCTAACTCTGTTAGCATTAATACAATTCTTTTTATTTTTTTAATGACGAACGACTGTTTATATTGGAAGTTGATAAAATAAAGAACTTATGAGTATGCTGTTAGCTTCAAACGTAATTATTCAGCACACGAATGCATCATAGAGTGAGGGCTCTGTTAGATCGAGAAGCACTAACATAAATTAATAAGCATTTCTCTTTGCCTGACAGAACAATTGGAATTTCAAATTTATCCAACCAAAAGGCCGGGACGTGTAATTCATTGCATCGAACTGAGGGGAAGGACAGTGGACTTTTGCATTTGGTTGTGTATATAATGATGTATGCTGTAAGAATAAAACTAGATGATGATGTTATCGTATCAGCATAATATTAATACGAGTAGAAAACTGGCATTAACTTGGATATTGATAGATAAAACACACGCGTTCCTTTCCTATTAACTTGGAATCTCTGTGTCGTGCACTTGCCCACTGATTAATCTTCTGCCACCTTCTCCCTTACTCTCCCTTCCAGCGCGTCACCATCCATCACTCAATCTTTACCTTTTCTTTTCTCATAACATATTATCATGAAAAAGTTCAGATTTATCAGTGTCGGGAGATTCACTTTTGATTAATCTTTGAACATGTGAAACTGAATAGTACGTTGAAAGGCGTGAGAGTAGGCGTAGAATGAAGAGATGTCTTTTCTTTAACGGTTAGGTTAGGTGATGTGGACGCGTGGATGGTGCGATGGCCAATCGAATCTTGGTAAGATTCGGTGGTGAAGAAAAGAAACAAAGATTTGATGTTTAAGACTCTAGCTCCCATGACTTGGCCGTTTCTCCAATATCTCTTCACCACGTGTCCATCAACCAATTATTTGACATTCTCGTCATGAACATCATTAGACTGCACCCAAATTTTAATATATTTTTATAAACAAGATCTTTAAGTTCCATAAACTTTCTATGTTTGAAATATTTAAATTTCTTATTTTTACTTTTTATTAAATTGATATTTAAAAATTATCTTCGAACCTCTAACATAGAGTGTAAAATACTCAAATCATTTTAAAATTTAGATTTATTTTATAAAAATTCAAACCAATCATTCACAAAGTGATTTTAAAATCAAATTAATGTGTTGTATGCCTTTTACACAAAATTATATTAATTCTTATATTTATGAACAACTGATAATAGTGAGGGAAGCAAGCAATAATAGTACTACTAACAATAATGACATATTGGGTCACAACAACAACTTTAATAGTTTGGATAGCTTGTAAAGGCTTCATTTTTAGGAATATATACAGACTTAAAAATATCTTGTAGCGGAGATGATTGAAGAAGAGAAAACTTCTACTAAAAATATCAAGAATGAAGAAATCGATCGTGTCAATGAGATAAGGCTTGTTCCTGTGCAAAAGTTGTGAAATGTCGAGATAAGACTCAAACCTCATTATTACCTTCTGATATTAGATTAATGCTTTGGTGTTTGGTTCTTTGTTTCTAGCGAATTGCATCTTGCTTTGTTCAAGGTCTCATTGACATGCCTTTATTATTTAAGTCTTTAGAGTTTACTGAATTCGTTGCACCCAACATGAACATAATGGGTATTGTACATCGCATAAAAAGGAAGAAGCTTTAAGCCTGTTTTATGAAATGGAACACCTTTTATGGTTGATAGGTGGTGGCTACCACTTGCCACTAATGACTAAACAGTATTACAAATATTAGTTACTACTTTTGTTGTAGATTAGCTAATGTTCAAAATTATAATGGATATATATGTGACAGAATCTAAAAAGAATGTCAATCTCTTCCGGTAAAAGCTTGATTTTGCTGCCCACCTACCATGTTATGTTAATTTGTTCATCATTTTCTTGAAGCTTGCTATTGTGAACCTCCACTTTTTATCTACAACATAATTTTGTAAGCATTTTTATTTTATTTTCTATTGCCACTAATTGCTATTGTAATTAATGTTAGCAAGTAACCATTTTCACTTGTCATTGGTATTTTTATTTTCTCGCTGGAAGTGTTGTGATTGGCCTAAAGTGAGGTAAGGTGAGGTTTCCAATTTTTATATCACATTCAACAGTAATAAATATTAGTCCGATATTCAGATGTTTTCATTGTTTTAAATAATTTAGGTACTTAAATTTTTTAGATCTTCGTATATACCATTGAGAGACATAAGTGGTATATTATTATGAGAGATGAGTTTTAGAGGAATTTATGGTAATTTATTTATAATCTGTGTATCAAAATTAGTAATTAACATGAGTTCCAACTTGTTTGATATTTGTTTAAAGTGAAGTATATATGTAGTAATTTTTATTTATAATATGGTGGTACGCGTTGTATAATTTAATGGTATACTTTATGTAACACAGTGTTAAATTTTTTAACAATGTCGTGGTATTTTTAGTACAATGTGTAGTGAAGATAAGTAAAGAAATAGAGAATGAGAAGAGTTTTTTGAAAGTGATGACCTCACGTAGTTAGGTAGAGAATATCGAGATATAAATGGTACTTAAAATAGGAATAAAGTTCAAAAATTTTGAAATGATATTTGATTTGTGCTTAATTTCTTGGTTGTGCATTATTAGGCTACGACAAGATTGATAGTTTTTATTGACCTCTTCCTACGTGGTTGAGGTCTATGAATATTTTTTTATGCTATAATTATAGATAAATGGAAAAGTATTCATAACACCATTAAATTGATATTTCTTATTATAAGGCATATACTGTGTTTAATGCGTAAAAGAAATTTTGTTTTCACACGAGTTGTAAAAACTCAAATTATAAATTTATGATTGTTGTATATGATGCCACCAACACCAAAGAATTCTTTAAAAAAATAGAATGAAATAATTCATGAGTTAAATATCTTTTGATGATCGTATAAAGTGGGCTCTAGCATATGTTATAGAAGAAATTTGAGCAAGAATATCAACCTCGTAATGAAGTGAGGGTATTAATGCTTACTTTAATGACTATGTACATGTCCCTAGCATATTAAGACTATTTGCTAAGCAATATGAGGAAGTAATCAACAAAGAGGTTGAGCATGAAATGGAGTTTGATTACTTATATGCATGTGTTGGTGTATCTTTGATACACAATTGATATTGAGAAGAAAATTCAAAAGGCGCATGCCAATACCTTATTTTGTATTGTACAAAATGAACTAATAAGTGTAATGTATTGCAAGGTGACTAAAATTTAAATTGAAGGAAATAGCAAGTTGTACAAGGTAGAGGAGATGGCTGAAGGGTTTCATATTATTGGGTTGTATACATTTACATTAAGTACTCATCCCATTAATAAAATGCAAATTCATGTTGTTTGAATTTGGGAAAATGTGTATCAAAATATGTTTAAATTTTTTAGTTGGAGTAAGATAAAAAAAAATTCCAAAACGTCTTTTTATCGGGAGATGGTAGAAATATGTTATGTTGCATATGAAGATAAAGGTTAGTAACGTTTAGGAAGATGACAATATTAGGGTTAGTATGACAAGGAAATTAGAATATGTTTATAAATCTCTTTATTAAACAGTAGAGAGAAAATTAAAATTTGAGTACTTATATAATATATTAGATGAAGTAAATAAAAAATTTACTTGTGCCAATGCAATTAGGTTAGGGGATATTCTTGACCTTTATGAGCTTACTTAATCCTTTTAAATAAACTTCAAGATAAAAGACCTAGTTATCTCTATGCCACGTAGTACACCAAGAACAAGAAGGTTGAAATCTCAAGTAGGGGATTTCCAAAAGAAGAAATGAGAAAAGGAGGTTAGTTATGCAATATACATATTAGAAGGATTAATTTCATATATTGAGTGTGTTTTTCTTCATGATATTATTGATATATATATATTTGTGTGTATGTGTGTTTCTGCGTGCGTGTATGGGTCTGCATATACATATATATTCTTGTTTGAATGTTATTAGTTAGGAAAGGTGATGAATGATAAGGGAAGTTTAATTAAATATACGTAATTAAGAAACTAAAGAGAGTGTTATAAATATGAATGCCAATTGCATGCCACTTAATCAATTGATAAAATATATCATATTATTTGTTAATGTTTATATATACGCCACATTAATGTTTAGAATAGACAATGTAAACATGCATTGATTTATTTGAGTATATATTTGTCTCTAGTAAAAAATTTTGTTTCCAAAATTTGAATAGATTGTAGGATTAATTTTTACTAGTTATAGTTATACTGACTTCTTGTTTATAAACAATCTTGGAAGTGGTTGATAAGTTTAAATATCAAACATATGCTGATGGATTTAATATTGTGGGTGGGGAGTCGTAAAAAGAATAACCAAAGGTTTGAATGATAGATAATGTATGGCAATTGAACTTATTCTTATAGCAGAACAGAAGAACCATAAATATTGTATACTTACTTATTATTTGTTTATGAAGTAAATGATATTATTTATTAATATAATGATTCCTTAAATATAAATTAATTTTATATGAAGGCTATTCCATTCATTTACGGCCACCCTAATAAATTCGAGGTTTTAGTATATCAACATATATGGTTTTATCTACTAATCTTGAAGTAGTTTTCATGATTCTTATGTGACATCTTTCATATATGATGACTGACGTATGAAATTGCTCTCATCAATATGGACAAACCTACAGTCATTCTAGTCATGTTGTAATTTTTTTGTAATCTCAATATTTATAATTTGTAAAATGGTCTATGTATTTATTATTTTGTCTATAAGAATTGTTAAAGTTGTAATTAAAATCTTGTATACCAAGAATATTTTTTTGTTGGTATAATTCAATGATATATTATTTTTTATATACAATGATTCAAATTATTAATTAATTTTGTATTATATTTATCTAATAATTTAACAAAAAAATCTAAATATTATATACAATAATATAAATTAAAAATGGAATAAATAATTATAGTTAACATGGTGTAACATTTTGTTAAAATGTATGCTAAAAATTTGACTACATTTTATAAAACGTAGCTAAAAATATTTAACTATGTTTTAAAACAGGTAGCTAAAATCTTTTGTTACGATTTTGAAAACGTAGCTAAAAATAATTAGCTACGTTTTTGAAAACATAGTTAAAAATC
>JANZXR010000008.1:9339705-9352919 GCA_027575705.1 Erythroxylum echinodendron | reverse complement strand
AAAATTCAGTTTCTGTTCCACTAACCTGATTAATATTCTTCCACCCGAAAACATGAACTTCAGTACAATATAGTTCCAATTTTTACCACACTGATGAGGTCGTTGATAATTTCTGCAAATTGATTACTCATATCAACATTTGCAACATCGACCAAGTATAGAATAGCCAAGGCTGAGAAAAAGAGATACCACTTTTCATCTTAATAGAGGGGCATAAGGAGCTGGACATGGGGACACATTATGATCAGGTAACTGGCCTATCAAATCAATTGTTGCCTGCAGACATGTATTTAGCATCTTCTTTTCCAATCTAACAAGCTGAGTGGCAACTCGCTTCTTAGGGTTCAAGTTAGGATCAGCCAACTGGGCATAAAAGAAATTTATCAAATAAAAATTACTGACACTCGAACAAATTAGGATTCAATCAAGCATCAAAACATGTAATACCAATATTACCATTGACTCATCTTCACTCAAGCTAGTAGGATAGCCAGCTAGACGTCTCTCAAAATAATCAACAAGCTGGTCCAGCACTGCTCGTTCCATACATGGACTCACCTATATCACATCTAACAAACTTCAATTGAAAGCCATCAGAATTCACTAGACTCTTTCCTCAGAGGTCCAATGAGATAGGAGTTAGCAGTTGCTATTGAGTCAGATCTAGGAAATTAACTTCACCTCATCTGTCCCTTATTTTATATTATATACATCTTGTTCATAATTAGTTCAAAAAATATAAGAAGAGATGAACTTACTGGACAGATTGGACCTTGAGAAGAAATAACTGTTTGCATCTCAAAAGGATCAGATACATAGCCCAATCGCAAATAAGGAAGCATATCTGAGATAGTTTCTTTTTCCTTTCCCACATATACCTGCAAAAGATACAAATCAAAACCATCTACAAGAAAGTAGCCATCTGACCATCTTTTACAACAGAAGTTTGAATTTGTACTTGAAACACTTGGACTGACAATTTGCCATTTCTTTGAGCAACCATTCTCTTCTCCTGGTATTGAGGGTCCTCTGTGTTTAGTGCTGCCTGGAACATGCAACACATAGTGCATATCAAATCAGTTGACTTGCAAACACATGAAATACAAATAAAAAATTCCAAAAATCAGTATCACCTCAATGGAAATTCTGTCATAAGAATTATCCTCATCAACAAAACCATAGTTAAGAAGCAACTTTGAATTAGGTTGTGGCCCACACCTGAAAGCAATCTTGAATTTCAATATCCACTAAAACAACACCAACAAGCCACAAAACAGCACCGAATTGGGATTACTAAAGCAGATAGCAAACCAGACAACAATGGGTTCTCCAGCCTTATATGGACGATCAACCACTAGTTCAACAGCACCGTCAACTGCACTTAACATTGCTTTGCAGTTGCTCCTGTATGCAAGCAAAGGGGGTCCAAGAGGAACCAAAGCAAATCTCCGTGCCAAACTGACTTTCTAAATACAAAAAGGCGTACCAACTCATCAATTTGAATATTTCATGCCAAAAGGAGCCACCACAGCATAATGGAAACAAACAAAACATTCTTACTCGCCAGAAAGGAAGATGAGAACTGTGTCACATCAGAAATAAATACAGAAAGGAAGGTAGGCAAACAGATAGGGCAATGCTCAATGCACCCACACCATAAACTAACAATTCAGTTCTGAGCAGAGGTCTCCTCTAAAATGTGGAGCTAACTCAACAGTTACGGAGGCAGTCTAGGACAAAAGGCACACTAAAAATGCATGATAAAGAAAATATCTGTGCTCACTTCAAATAAGCAATAACACAACCCAGAAAAGGAAGAACTGAAATTCCAGGTCAATTTCAGGAAATACAAGATGAAAGAGGATTGGTTAGCAATCAAAATTGACAAGGCAGAAGCAAATCGGGTTTCTATATGACTTCACTATCTAATCTACCAATGACACCACCTAGGGCAAGGACGAAAACTAATAAACCCCTTGAGAACAAAATGGAAAAGATCCAGCAAACAGGAGAAAAGTTACCTGCAAATGCACCACGCATGACTGTACAGCAACAAAAGCTTGCTTAAAAATCTCAAATGGAAAGGCTTCAGTGGGTATATCATATGGATATTGCTGCAATGAAATAACATAATCAGAATAATTTGTGGCAAGCAATAGCACATAACCCTCCATAAAGAGACTCAAACTCTAATAAATAACTATACAATTCTTTGGTAGAGCAAGTAATGAATACAACAGTATAACCTGAAAGAGCGAACCGGCCATGAACCAAACTGTGTCCAGTTCATCATATTCCCTTTTAATCCCTTCTGCCCTTTCAATAACTTCACCCTACTTCACCAACAACAGTTAGATGGAATTTTTTTAAAAGATGAGAGCAGCACTCACTGTTAATATGCAAGAACAGAAAAGCATATGATGGTGCCAGTATTGATCATTCAGAACTGGTAGTCAAATGAATAGCATACCTTAGTGGGGCTACCAGTCAGGAAAGCTAGTTCAGCTTCTGACCAAAGAAGTGGAGACTCCACAGCTAGATGGCCCCGGCCTCGCTGGCGATCAAGCTCTCTAATGTAAGGATACCAGAAAGACTTCTTTCCCTGTTTCTTCTCATACATCAAATGCAATGCCAAGCATGCTAATTCTGACAATTTGTTTGTGGTTAACAACTCAGCTGCATGAAAGACAAAGTGGAAAATGAAAAAGCCACCACTTGTAAGCTTAACTGTTAACAAGAAGCAGATTGTCTAAGTTAAGTGGATTGACGACAATCAATCACATAACAATATAACCAAATCATACATCCCTGCGGATATAAAGATTCTACAACATGGTTTTGACATACAGAAAGTCCTATTAATCCCTTCTGTGTCCTCGCTCCAATAAAGTCAATGACCTAGTAAATGGGTGTGCACAACCAGACCACTTCCGCTCATCTTCTACAATAACATCATAGTTTTTGTACAACATTTTAGCTAGTCGACAATGCTAAATACCACATCTTGGCATTTTAGAAAATTCAAAATATCCAAAAGGGTAATTCAAACTTCTAATTTGGGACATTAAAACTAAATTCCCATCTCCAATTGACAATACGCTAAAGCCTTACCAACAGTCTCGTTTCCTAGTACTCTCTCCAGCGTCACAACAAGTGAATTGGGGACTGAAAACACCACATTTCCAGCCTGCAAGAACGCATCTTAAGCCCAAAATAGCAATTAGCGATCAAAAAGCGCCCACAAAAGGAGAGGAAAGAGAAAATACCTCAAGATCCTGGCTTGCAGCAACATAATGAATGGGCTTGTGCTTAGAGTCATGAGAAGGCCTCTCCTTGAGGACAACCTTGCATCGAGGCAGTCCGTGTTTATGCATCCACTCTTTCAAGTCCGCAAATTCCTCTTCCGACCCTCCTTTAACACTGGAAACTCCACGGCTTCGTTTCGCTCCCGAGGAATTGTCGGCGAGGAGAGTGTCGGAGCTAGACGCCCGGCAGGAATTGGGGCAGCAAAAGGAGCGGAAGGAGACGAAATGGCGAGGTAGGGAGGAGAAAGAGGGCTTGGGCCTTGGAGAAACGGCGAGAGGGGAGAGGCATTTGTTGTGGAGGGACGAAACGTCCATCGGAGAAAAGAAACGTTTCTACTGGTACTGGGAGGGAGAGTTCTGAGAAGATGTTATGGTTTGTTAAGTTTGAAGGAGATAAGAACCCTGCGAGCCTCCTTCGTCCTTCCTGGGCCTTCTCCTGTTATTCTAAAATTACACGATGCGAAAGAAAATGTCGTGAAAGTTAAGGCTGGTGACTGGTCTCACTTCTTTTTCTTTTAAAGCCTAAAGCTCGGCCTGTTCTAAGCCCTAGCCCTAGGCCTCCTGAGTGCAGTCCAATTTCCTTAGACATTGGCGTCCTTGTACGGAAGAATACTAGGAAACAACTAGCTGTGCCGAATACTGACATCTCAACTAACAAGGAATAGGATAAATGCATGTTGTTGGCTTGTTGCCGTCTCCCCCAGTTTTGGGAGTAGATCCTTTGTTCTGTTTCAACCTTTTTCTGTTAAATATGTGGTTAAAAATTAATAGCATAAGGCTATTGGGTACAGATGATCCTGTGCCTCCACTTCTAAAATTTAGCGTTTGCACATTCCCATACGCCCGTCAAATCTTATGTACTATTTAATAGTATATAATAAAAATACCATAAATGATACGGAAGATCTGATCCGTGCCATTCCTCCTCAGTACTCATTCCTTCAGCCCCCTCCAGCAAAACTCACTCAGTCACGACTCAGCAGTCAGCACCCTCAGTCCACTCTCCGCCTCCACGATACCGTATCACCCATGACTAAACGTGAGGCTTCCACGATCCTCGTCGATCCTCGAAGCGGGTTCAACTCAGTTACAAGCACTTTCCACAGCCTCCGATCACCGCTACAGCTCCCTCCGGTGAATCTTCCTATCACTGCTGCCGATTACGCTCTTTCCCTCCTCGCCACCTCTCCATGGTCACTCGACCACACGTCGGCCCTCATAAACTCTGCCACGGGCCGGCGTGTGTCCTACTCGGAGTTCATTGGGGCAACCGTATCATTAGCCTCTTATCTCCAACGAGTCGCCGGCCTGACCAAAAACGACATTGCGTTCGTTCTTTGTTCAAACTCAATCAAAGTCCCCATTCTCTACTTCTCTCTTCTCTATCTCGGCGTCGTCGTTTCGCCGGGGAATCCAGTAAGTACCGTCTCCGAGATTGCCCGACAAGTTGAGCTTTGTAAACCGGTGATCGCGTTTGCTACGTTGTCCACTGCTCACAAGCTGCCTAAACTGAAGCGAAAAACCATTCTTTTGGATTCTCCCGAATTTGACACCATTATCACGACTAAGACTGATCAAACTCGTGATTTTCTGAGAGTTGATGTGTGTCAGACCGATGTTGCAGCGATCATGTACTCGTCAGGGACTACAGGGAAAGTCAAAGGAGTGATGTTGACGCACAGGAATCTCATAGCGGAAGTTTCGGCTTTTTATACGCTTAAGCAAGAAAGAAACTCGCCGGCGGTGATGTTTTATACGGTTCCGTACTTTCATGTATATGGGTTCTTTTACAGCTTCAAGTCTGTGGCTCTGAGCGAGACTGTGGTGGTGATGGAGAAGTTTGAATTGAAGAAAATGCTAAGAGCTATGGAGGAGTTCAGAGTGACGGACGTGGCCGTGGCGCCGCCGGTTGTGGTAGCGATGACGAAAAGTGGTTTGACGGATGAGTTTGATTTGAGGTCACTTGAAAGGGTGGGAAGTGGAGGCGCTCCGCTGGGGAAGGACTTGATCGCCTTGTTCAAGTCGAGGTTCCCCTCAGTACAGCTATGGCAGGTCAGTGTTATAAATTGTTATAGGCATTGACCAATTGGTGAATTTTGTTGGCTCTGAGAGATATTCATGCTTGATGTGTAATTGGTTGTGAAATGAAGGGCTATGGGTTGACAGAATCATGTGGGGCTGTTTTCAGACAGGCTGCTGCTGAGGAATGTGTTCGTTGCGGGTCAGCAGGAAGGCTTTTAGGGGGATGTGAAGCAAAGATTGTTGACCCTGATCAGACTGGAAATGCTTTACCTCCAGGAAAACATGGAGAGCTTTGGATAATAGGACCGTTGATAATGAAAGGTAAAGCTTATTTCCCAGGCAAATCATGATTGTTTAGTTAGTATGCAAATTCTGATTCTTGTCTCAATACTGCCTCGAGCCTACAGGTTATGTTGGTGACCCTGAAGCAACTTCTGCTACCTTGGTGTCAGACGGCTGGCTGAGGACAGGTGACCTATGTTATATTGATGAGGAAGGCTTCCTGTTCGTTGTTGATAGGCTGAAGGAATTGATCAAACATAAAGGATATCAGGTTTTATCTTCTGCAGGAATTCCTCTCTCCTATTGAGTACTAGCCATACTTGAACTGAAATCTTTTGTTTCAGGTTCCTCCTGCTGAATTAGAGCAGTTACTCCAGTCCCATCCAGAGATTGCCGATGCTGCATTATTCCGTAAGCTCCCACTTCTGTGAATCTAAAACTGACATAGAACGGAATGATAATATTTTACTGTTATTCTATGCTTTAGGCTTATTACATGAGTTAGACGAAAGATAGAACGGAATGATAATTTTTTACTGTTATTCTATGCTTTAGGCTTATCACATAAGTTAGACGAAAGATTCTCCCTTTTGATTGCAACTGTGACTGTGTTCTTCCATGATTTACTTACGCTGGACTAATATAGACTCTCTCCTGAAGGTTCTAAGAGATAGCTGTATCTTCCATGTACTACTACGTCTACCAATTGCAACTAATAATGCAGATATAGTCGATTGTAATTACTGCTTTGAAAACTACCGGAGATGTAGATTCAAATTTCTAATGATACATATCTGCAGATTCTCAGATGACGAAGCTGGTCAGGTACCTATGGCCTTTGTGGTGAAACAGCCCCATAGCAATCTCAATGAACAAGAAGTGGTAAACTATCTTGCGCAGCAGGTGCTTTTATGAATGATCCGAGTCCTGTATCATTCAGCTTGATCTATGTCTTAACTAACATTTATGCAAGTGCAGGTTGCACCATACAAGAAAGTGAGGCGTGTAGTCTTCATCAACTCCATACCAAAGAGTCCTGCTGGGAAAATTTTGAGGAAAGATCTTAGGAGCATGGTTCTTCCAGGATCCAGAATGTAATGTGCTCGATTCAGACAATGACTCTAAAGTACCAGACACATTATTCATATGTAATGATGAAAATAACAGAAAGAACTATATTTGGATTTTTGGTAGAATCACTTGATGATACAGAACACGAATCCCATCTTTTAATGTTTGTTCTGTAATACAGAACACAAAACTTATAATTTTTGGATCCAAACACAACTCGAGAAGAATGGAATATTCCCATTTTGGAAGAGTCCTAGGTCGAAGGTGTTTGTTGTCTGAAAACAGAATCAAATAAAAGGCCACTTGATAGACACAAGGCTCCATAGGAAATCCACGCGCCACCGCCACCACCCCATCACCTCTGCGAGGGAGTGTGAACTAAACCGAAGCCAATGCCCAAAAGACCATCCACAGCAACTTTCTCTGTAACCAAAGTAATAGAATAAATCTGAAAACCCAGAACACAAACACTCTTTATTTCCACTGCCACCGAGGCACCACCCATATCTTCTTTCAAACATTTTCTCAAACAAAGACGACAAACATCACTCTCCGTAAATTCCAGTTAATTTCCATTTCTGAATTACACGGTCTGACTCTCCAACACGAAAAAACTCCAACTTTTCTTCTTCTTCTTCATTAAAGATTGAATTTTAGTCTGTTGACCATAGACCAAGATGGACATTCTTTTCGCACAGAATCAAGCTGACCTCCGCTCTAGTGACGCTCTCCGCCAATCGAGCGCTCTTCTCCAAGCCCGCCAGCCATCCGCCGCCGGCCACGACATCTCCCTCATCGCCAAAACCGCCGTCGAAGCGATTTTTGCCCAACCGGCCTCTGCCATCTGCAAAAAGCTTGCTTTTGACTTAATTCGATCGACCCATCTGACTGCGGATTTCTGGGACACTGTCTGCGTCTGCGTTCGCTCCGATCTCCACTTCCCGGATCCCGATGTCACCGCCGCCGCAATCTCTATACTCGCCGCCATGCCGTGATATTCGCTCTCTAAGTTGATAACTGATTCCAATGCTGAAATCTCCGCATGTTTTGATTCTCCGAGTGATAATTTGCGGTTTTCTACTACTGAAACGCTGGGTGGGCGAGAGATGATTCGGTTACTTTATGTCAGAACAGTGTTAATTTGCTTGATAAGGTCTCACATTCATGGACAAGGATTGGACAGAACATGTTGGACAAGTCTGATTCGGTTTCTAAGATGGCCTTTGAGTCAGTTGGTAGATTGTTTCAGGAGTTCGATTCCAAGAGGATGAGTAGGCTAGCTGGGGATAAGTTGGTTGCCAGTGAGAATTCAGTAGCCATTAGGTCTAATTGGGTTTCTTCAATGGTGGACTTTGTATGGAGAAATAGGAGGGCATTGATGTCAAGGTCATTGGTTTTACCCGTCGAAAGCTTCCGGGCAACTGTGTTTCCAAGAGTGTATGCAGTTAAGGCGGTAGCCTCTGGGAAGATGGAGGTCATCAAGAAGCTCTCAAATGCTAAAGGGGCCAATGGAACTGTAGTGGATTCAAATGCAGAGAGATTTCTTGGTGTTTCAGATGTCGTCACATATTTAGCGCCATTCTTGGCTTCATCCTTGGATCCAGCTTTGATTTTTGAGGTGGGAATTAATATGTTGTACTTGGCTGATGTGCCTGCAGGAAAGCCGGAGTGGGCTTCACAGTCGGTTATTGCCATTTTGACACTTCGGGATAGGCAGGAATTTTTGTCGGCGAGGGAGAGTATTGTTAGAGCTGTTGTTACCAATCTACACTTACTGGATCTTCATATGCAGGTATTCATCTGATTTTTCTTCTGTCTGAAAGGAAAGATCTTGTTATGGTAAATGAAATATGATAAAAAGGGGCAGTTCTTAGAATTCCTGTCCTTAGATGCTTGTGCAATACGGGAGAATGCCTGAATTTATCTTTGAGTTTATTCTCTCAATTAAATTGGGTTGCTAGTGAATCACAAGATACTACAGTGAGCTGTACCAGAACAATAGTGAGGAGTCTTTTGTACAAGAGTACCAAATTAGAGGTAAATGGCCACAAATTCCAAGCAGCCAATTATAGGTGATATCCAGAGATGTCACACTACAGGAAGTGCATGAGGCATTATTTGATTTGGACCCCAACAAAGCACCAGGACCCTGATGGCCTCACACCAGGATTTTACCTGAACCATTGGCAAAAGGTAAATACATCTCTGTACAGGATGGTAAGACAGGTGTTCACTTCATCCCAAATGTAGCCGCCACTGAAAAAAGGGATCATAATCCTCATCCCCGAGATCAATGAGCCAACCACTGTCAGTCACTTTAGACCCATTTCACTAATTAATACATGTGCTAAACTGAGTGACAAAGATAATAGCAAATAGATTAAAATGGATCCTCCCATAAATAATTCAACCTAATCAGGCTGCATTTATTAAGGCAAGATCCATCACAGAATGCATAGTCACTGCACAGGATGTATTCCATCAGATGGACAACAACCCAACCAAGCAATCTTACATGGCGATTAAAATTGATTTAGCCAAAGCTTTTGATAAACTCAGATGGAACTTCATATTAGATACACTAAATGATGTTGGACTACCCTAAACATTTTGCAAACTAATCATAAGTACACTGTACACAAACACAACACAAATTGCATGGGGAGGAGCAACAGGCTCTGCCTTTCAGCCTAATCAAGGAGTAAGACAAGGTGATCCACTATCTCCCTACTTGTTTATCGTGTGTATTAACAGCCTATCACAGGCCATCAATTAGAGCATACAGGACAGGAAATGGGAACCAATCACGTTTGGAACACAAAATGTATAGCTGTCTCATCTCCTATTTGCAGATGATTTGTTAATCTTTGCTAAGGCCACCGCACAACAGGCAAGAATCATTGATCAAGTAGTATCTAAATTCTGTTTCTATTCTGGTCAAAGCATAAATAAGGCAAAATCTTCCATTTACATTTCAAAAAACACACCACACTGCATAATACAGGAGATAGAAAGCATACTACATATCAATGCAGTCCCTCACATTGGCACATATTTAGGTACACCAATCATCTATGGGAAAATAACTACAGCCTTATTCAAAGACTCAATAATACAAATTCAAAAAAGGGCACAAAAGTGGGATGCACATAAAATTTCAATGGTAGGAAGACTAACTTTATGCAAGTCTATTTTGTCAGCTATTTCCTCATACCTAATGCAAACTACTTGTTTCTTTAACACAACATGCAAGGAGATGGAAAAGATACGTAGGAAATTCTTATGGGGATCTAACAACTCAGAAAAGAAAACCCCTATTGTAAGATGGGATGAGGTGTGCCAACCTAAGCAAAGAGGAGGTTTAGGCCTTTACAGAATCAAAGAACAGAACATGGCACTTATCCTAAAACTTGAATGGGATTTGGTTTCTGGGGAAGGGAAATTGTGGACAGAAATCTTCAAAGCCAAATACAACATTGGAACTCTTCCTCACACACTCCCTTTAAACAAAAAATCAATGTTATGTAAACAGTTTCACAAGTTGTGGCAGGTATTACAAGATGGAATCCAGTGGGATCTCAGATATGGGGGCACCATCTTGTTTTGGCAAAACAGATGGCTACCATGCATTATCCCACTACCATAGGGTACATACCTAAGCTTTTAGCAACATAACCTGCGATAATGGTATGTTGGAGCGATAACAATTCTAACTTACACATGGCATCATCTAACATACTCAAAAATCGTTATAATTTTCTCTTAAAACATTCACTTCATTCATTTATAAACTTACACTGTTCTTATCAATAAATATTTACGAAACCCTATACAGGTTCTAACAAAACTACAAAATAGCAACAACTATATTCTTACGGGAGTCAGCTGACAGACTTCTGATCCATTTCTCTATCTACAGAAACTTTATGTCCTGACTAAAACTTAAGTCTCCTGTCTCGTACTTAAAAAGCCACAGTGCAATTTTTGATGAGTTTTGCGAACTCAATGAGTGAACCATTATTGATGAATTCACCGGATTACACAAATACAACATATATTTCATAGTTATTCATTCAAACAGATAAGCATTTATTCAGAAATTAGCATAACAGAAGATCATTCATTTCAACTTACATATCATTCAAACATTGCGCATGTATTTGCATGGGACATGCATGAAACTCATATTCGTTCTTATTGTTATGGCTGAGTGCCTTTCACAAACATATTCAAAGTTTTGGCCCATAGGGCTTAATCGGAACAAATTTACGGAGCATAGCTCTACGTGTAGAACATATAGATCATGGAGCAAAACTCTACATGGAAGCGCTTCTAACTAGCATCTCAAGTCACAACGCCTTTATCTGAGCATGCATTTTATGAAATGCATCAAATACTGAATAGATCATACATAAAATCTCATACAAATGTTCAGATGATGGTTTCATAATCATCGAACCTCAGTTCGACATTGTCCGATTGTCGTCCGACGTGCTCCTCTAAAACAGACAAAACACATTCACAACTATCACCTTTTGTACAAACGTACTAAACATATCAAAGTATAGAAAATATGCAAGATGTATGTTCAATGGCAATTCCGAGGTTTCTTCATAACCTCTCTCTCTCTTATCAAGACTTATTGTAAACCCTCAATATCACAATTCAATTCTTATTGGCCTCCTTGCATGACACTCTCTCAGGTCTCTCGTAAACTTAGGGGGTGCAATGGATATAAGTTTATTTACAGAAGTGCATCTTTACAGACGATGCACCCTTGCAGAAGAAGATGAGTCGCAGAAGAAGATGATTTACAGAAGGAGATGATGTCACCCAGAGGAAGCTGACGTCATTACAGAGGAAATTTCACTATTAGCATAACTTTTCCTACAGACATCGGATTGAATTTTTCTTTATACGATTTGAAAGAGGACATTAAGATGTAAGAACTTCATGAAGACCTCAAAGGCCAATTTTATCTTCTGCAGGGTCAAAAATAGGACATAAGATATGCAATGAACAGTAACCCAGATGAAGTTTAGAAACAGTAACACAGAGGATATTTTACAATTGCCATAACTTTCTCTAGAGGGATCGGATCAAGGTGTTCTTTATATAGTTTGAAAAATAATTCCAAGATCTACAACTTTTATAAAGACCTCCGAGGGTAATTTTATCTTCTAAGGGGTCAAAAATGAGATAAAAGAGAGGTATAGATGAAAAATAGAAGAAGCAAAACACATAAGAAGATGACGTCATCACAAAGGAAACATAGAAGAAGAAGATGTCATCACAGAAGAAGTTCGTGAGCAGTAACACAGAGGAAGTTCATGAACTTTAAAATAGCTGAAGTTCATGAACAGTAACATAGACGAAGTTCATGAACAGTAACATAGACGAAGTTCAGCCACTTAGGTCGAAAGCAAACAAATACAAGAAGCAAAAGAAGCAATACATAGACGAAGCAAAAGACAGATGAAGCAACAGATAGAAGAAACAAAAGACAGAGGAAACCAAAACACAGACGAAGTAATACAGTAGAAGATGACGTCACCCAGAGGAAGCTGACGTCATCACAGACGAAGTAATACAGAAGAAGTTTGTTCACAGAGGAATCAAAACACAAAAGAAGTCTGGTTCATATAAGAATGCATCTTGACAGACGATACAGAAAACAGATGAAGCATAACTTATCATCTTTCATGCCTATACAAGTTCTATACATCGTTTCCATTGCTGTTATACCTTCAACATGAAAATATCATCTATACTACTCTTTTTTTAACTCCAGAACACCAAATCTCTCAAAAAGCCAAAACTCACATAAATGCCAGAATTGCAGACTACTATCCATACTTATGTATTATTTCTGCATTTCCTTTCTTCTGCGTTCGCTTTTCAATTTAACCAATATCCAAAACCCTCATATCTATTCTCTACACTGTCAACCCCTTTTTATGAAAATATGTATATCCAACATGCACATGCTTATTTACACAGTGGAAACGACATTATAACTACTTACTCGCTTAGCAAGTACTCTAACACTAAAATAGAAATCAGCACCACAAAGACTACTAGATTGCTATTCGGTGATGAAGGTCAGGGAAGAGAATCGTAGTGTGAAGTGTTTCAGTAAGGAATCGGAACTATGGTAGATTCTTCCTAACTTAAACAATATAATACGTGAGTCCATTCTATGTCCCTCACATGTACTATTTATCTCCACTGACTCACCATTTGTAATGATTACAAACTGTAGTGGAGTTTTCCTAACTTAAACAATATTATACTTGGGTCCATTGCTTTTCCCTCACGTATACTATTTATCTTCACTGATTCACCATTTATCATAATCACAATTTGTAATACTTACCCGGAATTGCCAAATGAAAGCATGTATATGAATGGTAAGTCACAAATAACTTATGTCTAACATTCATTTATCTTAAGTCATATAAATGTCTCACAAATGATTGTTCTAGCCATATGTAAAGGTAACAAGATGTTACAATTCTCCCCTCCTAACAAAAT
>JANZXR010000008.1:9322155-9339605 GCA_027575705.1 Erythroxylum echinodendron | reverse complement strand
CATAATCACAATTAGCCTTATGTAATTCCATTAACCTGGAAATGCCAATGAAAGCATGTACAATTGTATGAATGTGCCAAAACAATATGTAAGTCACAAATAACTTATGTCTAATGTGTATTTATCTTAAGTCATATAAATGTCTCATAAATAACTGTTCTAGCCGTATAGGTAACAGGATGTCACATACCATCAAGCATCATTTTACAAGAACATGCATTAGCCACCTTACCAATGGATCCTCATCAGGATAAAATTAATAATTATATCACAGCATCAGGCATATGGGACACTTACACCTTACATCAAATGTTGCCACAAAAAATCATACCGCAAATACTGGCTCTCCTCCCACCAAGACTAGAACATAGCAAGGACAAAATATCATGGAGGTGGTAAGCCATGGCATATTCACTACAAATACAGCATATATTCAACTATGTAATCATCAGTGGGGAACAGAAAATGAGGACTGGAACCACATCTGGAAATATGACATCCCAGAAAGAGTCAAGATTTTCCTCTGGAAAGTAAAAAAATGAGCTTTATGGACAAATGAGAAAAGATTCAAACGAGATCTAGCCCAAAATTCTAACTGTCACAACTGTGGCAGTGAGGAAACGATAATGCATGTCCTCAGAGACTGCAACAGATCCAAGAGAATCTGGTTACACATTAAACAGGACCTCCCAATATCATTCTGGGAGGATTCCTGTAGCAGTTCATGGATTTCTACTAACCTTGCCTTCCTTTCTCTGCAGGAAGACATCAAATGGCCAATATGGTTTGCAACAGCATACTGGTTATTATGGACAACAAGGAACGAAACAATTTTTCAAAATAAGGAACACACAACACAGGAGATATAGATCAAAATCAAATCATTTGTCAAGGAGAACCAAAGGGCATTCCATATCTACAAACAACAGCATAACCAAAGGAACATCACACGTGAGGGTGTAGCCCAAGGGACGCGCCTTCCGTCTAATGCTTTGTATCACAGGGTCAGTGTTAACGTATAGATTCGTTACTTAGCTGGATGTAATCATATCTGATATGTTTGTTATATTACTTAGCTGGATGTAATTATATATGATATGTTTGTTGTATTTCCCAGATTGTAGGAGTCATTAGTTACCAATATTATAGGAGTAGTGGTTAACTGTAAATATTAGATTACAGCTTTTAAGATCCTCTGATGTAAACTTCAGCTATAAATAGAAGAGTACATCGGCTGCAATGCTAATAAGCCAGATTTATTAATTGTCTATCTTCGTTTATATGGTATCAGCCTAACAAACAAGATCCTATGGCTTCATCATCCAACACTCTTCCACTCAACACTATGGTGCACATGCTCACCATTAAACTAACTTCAACGAATTATCTTTTGTGTCGAAATCAGTTTGAACCTATGTTAAAAAGCCAAAATCTTTATGGATACCTTAATGGCATTATCACTACTCCTTCATCACCTCATCCAGATTATGATTCTTAGATTAATACAGACCAAACCCTTCTCAGCTTGATTTTCTCGTCATTAACTCAGGAGCCTATGAGTGAAGTAATCGGTGTTAAACATGCTCGTGAGGCCTGGCAAATCCTAGAAGCCTCTTTTTCACACAGCTCTAAAACCCGGGAACTCTAGTTGAAGGATGAGCTGCAACTCATGCAACGAGGCAGCAAATATGTGTTTGAATTTTCCAAAGGGTTCAAAGCCATATGTGACAAGCTTGCTGCAATTGGTAGACCAGTTGAAGATATTGATAAGGTCCATTGGTTTCTAAGAGCTTTGGGACCAGATTTCAAAATATTTTCAACCAGCATGCGTTCCCAACATCCTCTTCACACGTTTGCAGACATTGTACCCAAAGCAATCAGTAACAAGATATTTGAAAACTCATTTTCCTCTCAAATTTCTCAGACTCCTGCGGTTGCTTTCCTCGGTTAGCAAAAATCAGGTTCCAAGAATCATCAATCAAAGAAAGGTAAACCCAAATCTTTCTTCAACAACAAATCTTCTTCTTCCATATTGGTTGTTTGTCAGATCTGTGAAAAAGAAGGTCATAGTGCCAAACGTTGCTGGGATTTTGTAAACTTGAAAAATAAGCACAATGCCAATATCGCAGAGTCCTTTGCTGCTACAACAATACCATATTCAAATGACTCTGCTTGGTACACTAACTCTGGCGCAACTGCTCACATAACCAATGATGTCGAAAGTCTGGATTCCCCAATAACCTACAATGGTAAGGAAACTGTAATGTTTGGTTATGGCACCATTCTTCCAGTATCTCAAATTGGAACGGTAAAACCAAACAAAACACTGGAATTATCAAATGTATTACTTGTATTGGCTTAAAGAAGAAGTTACTCTCTATTAGTCAGTTAACAAAAGATACTGATTGTGAAGTGACCTTTTCATCTTCTGGCTTCGTGATACAGGATCCAATCACAAAGAAGGTGTTGGGAGTCGGCACATGTGAGAACGATTTATATGTTCTAGAGTCTACCCATCAGGCCTTTTCGGTTCAAGAAATTCAGCAACCTCCAATAGCTTCGCTTCATTCATGTCATACGAGGCTTGGACATCCTTCCTTTCGTATTGTTAATTTTATGCATTAGTCAAACACCATTTTGTGTTCAGATCGTCGTACTTTAATAAACTCAGCCATGTGTGTTGGTTGTCAATTAGGAAAGTCTCATAGATTACCTTTTGATGCACTTCATACACGATATCAGTCTCCATTTGATAGAGTCCACTGTGACCTTTGGGGTCCTTCTCCAATCTTGTCTAGAAATGGCTATAGATACTATGCTGTTGTTATTGATGATTGTACTAGATTTGGTTGGTTCTTTCCATTAAAACATAAATCAGATTTCCATGATATATTTGTGCACTTTCACCACTTTGTCGAAACACAATTCTGTTGCAAAATTAAACCCTTCCAAAGTGATAATGGTATGGATTCACTAATAAAAAATTTCGCAATTTCCTGCTATCTAAATGCATTAAACAACTCCTTTCTTGCTGTATACTCCAAACCAGAATGGAATCCCCAAAAGGAAACATAGACACATCACTGAAACTGGTCTCACTCTTATGTTTCATGCTAAAATACCTCTTCACTTCTGGGAAGAGGCTTTTTCCACTGCAATGTTTCTCATTAACCGACTACCCTCACCTTCTTTACGTGATAAAAGTCCATATGAGTTACTGATGGGTAAGCAAGCAGATTATTCCATACTTCGTTGTTTTGGATGTTTGTGTTTCCCATATCTGCGTGATTATAGTGCTCATAAATTATCTCCGAAGACTATCTCATGTGCCTTCCTAGGTTACAGTGCTCTTCATAAAGGATATATGTGTTATGACTTCAAGAATTCACGAATGTATATATCCAAGCATGTGAAGTTTTATGAAGAGATTTTTGCATTTGGAGGTGATAATATTTTGGCAACAACAGATAAAATTCGATATACCAGCTTTGCAGGTCAATCGAATAACATCAAGGACTCAGATTACACAAATTCTAATCCTAAAGAGTTTGTGTCCAACATGGACTCTCATTGTATGATGTGTTCAGATGACAACACAAACCAATCTGCTTCTGCAATTATCAATACTACTTCTAGTTCAGAGGAAACTTCGACTTCATTATCTAATGTTAATCGACATCTCATGATCACAAGAGGTAAATCTGGTATACGCAAACCAAATGCTTATCATACTTTCTCAATTTCTTCTACTTCAAGCTATTTTCAAGCGCTGCTAACTATGAAAGAACCGAAAGGCTTTAAAAGTTCAGCCAAACATCCACAATGGATCTCGGCAATGGATGAAGAAATAGAAACATTGAAAGCTAATAACACTTGGGTTCTTGTTCCTAAACCAGTGAACAGAAATGTTGTAGGTTGCCACTGGATATACAAAACTAAACTGAAATCGGATGGGACTATTGAACACCACAAAGTCAGGCTTGTCGCGAAAGGATATTCCCAAATTGAAGCCCTTGATTTCAGTGAAACGTTCTCTCCTGTTGTCAGGTTAAGCACTGCCCGCATTATCCTAACTATTGCAGTGTCTGCAGAATGGAAATTACATCAACTTGATGTAAAGAACGCGTTTTTACATGGACGCATCAAAGAAGAAATATACATGGAGCAGCCCCCTGGATATATTGATCCTACATATCCTACACATGTTTACCTCCTTAAAAGAGCGATTTATGGACTCAAACAAGCTCCACGAGCTTGGTTCCAATGCTTCAGCTACTTTCTTAAATGCATTGGTTTTTAACACAGTCAAGCAGATAATTCACTGTTTGTTCATCAATCATCAACAGGTACTATGTATCTATTACTCTATATTGATGATATGGTCTTGACTGGTAGTAATCCATCTCAAGTTTCTTCTTTGATCGAACATCTGTCTCAAGAATTTGCCATAAAGGATTTAGGTGATTTACACTTCTTCCTTGGTATTGAAATTCAAAGAAATGCAGAAGGATTATTCTTGAGTCAATCAAAGTATGCAATGGAATTGCTTGACAGATCACAAATGGCTTATGCAAAACCAATATCATGTCCTTTAGTGGTTGGACGCTCACTGTCTGCCTCAGGAACATTATTCCATAATCCCACTTTATTTCGTTCTCTAATAGGGGAACTGTAGTATTTAACCCTCACATGCCCGGATTTATCTTACAGTGTCAATTCCATATGCCAATACATGCATGCACCTACAAAAGATCATTTTCAGGCTTTGAAGCGTATTTTGAGGTATGTCAAAGGCACTGTTAATTTTGGTCTCCAACTTCGCAGGAATTCAAATCATTCTATTATGGCATATTCCGACGCTGATTGGGCCAGTTGTCAATCTACAAGAAGATCAACGACTGGTTACGTCATATTTTTGGGCAAAAATCTGATTTCATGGAGTTCCAAATGACAGTCTACTGTCTCACGGTCTAGCGCAGAATCTAAGTATAGATCCTTAGCTGCTGCCACTGCCGAGATCTCGTGGGTGGTCCAACTACTACAAGAACTTCATATTCAGGTTAAGTTGTCACCATTAATTCTCTGTGATAACAGAAGTGCGATTTTCATGGCTAAAAATCCAGTTACTCGTTCAAGGTCTAAGCATATTGCAATTGATTATCATTTTGTACGAGAACTAATTTCGAAAGGATCTTTGAAGATTCAATTCATCTCCTTAACACTACAACTTGTAGATTTGCTGAAAAAAGCAGTTTCAAACCATAGTTCGTGTGGTTCAGACACAAACTACTCGTTAAACCTTCAACAACGATTAGTTTAAGGGGGGTGTTAATTTCTAGATTCGTTACTTAGCTGGATGTAATCATATCTGATATGGTTGTTGTATTACTTAGCTGGATGTAATCATATCTGATATGTTTGTTGTACTTCCCAGATTGTAGGAGTCATTAGTTACCAATATTATAAGAGTAGTGGTTAATTATAAATATTAGATTACAGCTGTTAAGACCCTCTGATGTAAACTTCAGCTATAAATAGAAGAGTACATCGGCTGCAATATGAATAAGCCAGATTTATCAATTATCTATCTTCGTTTATAGTCAGAACAGATGGAGCTTCAACGAGATTAAGCCATGCCAGAGCAGCAAATGCCATACTCTAAGATCCAGCTGAAATCTGGATTCTAGGCGCCACTATGGCAGTAGGCTATTGCACCCCCTACAAACAGAGCTTTGGGGAATTATTTTGGGGCTAAAAATTGCAAAACTCAGAAATGTTCCAAAGATCTATCTAGAATCAGATTCAAGGGAGGCAGTCGACATACTTACTAGATCCACGCCTCCTCCACCTACCGTCCAGTCGTTCATCGTCGACATCAAATCGTTAACAACCGGTTTCGAAGGAGTAACCTTCAATTTCATTAGAAGATGCCACAACATCGAAGCCGATTCACTGGCAAAATAGGGACTTGGGGTAGATCTACATGATCCGATCTATTTTCACACAAGCCCATTCAAATCCCCAACATATGAGAGCAGAGATGACCAGATCCAGGGAGGAAACTTAAGAATCAGAGGGAGAATGGCATTTCGTCCTCTAGAGGTTTCCCAAGGAGGAATTAATGTGACGCGCACAAATTCAGAAGAAATTTCGCAGCATTCATTAGGTTCATCACCACAATTAATTCAGGAGGACATTTGCCTCCACTATTACCCGCCGTAGAGGGCCTTTTCGTCCTTTCATGTATGGTGGTTGCACACACCAATATATTAAAAAAAATTTGGGTTGCTAGACGAAAACTTAAACTAGTCATAGTTCTAATGGATAAATGGGGGAATGCCTGAAGTTAGTCTTGGCTTTATTTTTCCAATAAGAAGTAGGTTGCATAAAGAAACTTAAAAGTCATAATTCTCACTGGATAAATGCTTGTTATAGTAGCTAGAATTTCCTAATTCAGCTTTGAACTCTTTTAATTAATTGAGATCAACGTGGAGTTTCACTAAATTGATTTCATATTCATCACGTGAGATTTTCGTTTTAGGGTTGTAAGAAGTTGCTTCTTATTGTGAGAAATTTGAGGGCAAAATCAGATCTTATGCATTCTTTAGCATGCATTTGTTGCACAGCTCTTTGCGTTGACCTTCGTTAATGTCATACAACTCTTTGCTATAAATAAACTTTCTACATTATTATAATTCTCCCTACAATGTTGGTATTGATTTTCTGCAACATTATCCTGATAGTTGTTCTGAGATCTAGATCTACAATCGACAGCCTTGTGTTCATACCTTTTGCAATTAAAGTAATTAAAATTACATCTCTCTTGATATTGATTACCTCGTCCTCTCCCTCGACTACTAGGCTTAAAATTATTTCCTCCTCTTCTTTGATTGAATGTTCTGGAATTGTTTTCTCTCCCTTGGTTAAAATTATTGGCACGACCTCTTCCTCTAAAATTTCCTTTACATCTGCCTCTAAAATCTCCTCCTCTTCCTTTATTAAAACCACGACTTCTATCATCTGCTATTTTGATTAGATTCTGCAACATTATTGAAATTCACCAGGTTCTTTAAGGCTTCTTCTGTTGTCTTTTCTGTTTTCTACGATATTCTGCTAACATGACTTTCAATGCTTCCATGCAACTCTGCTACATTCATAGTCTCTGTAACATGTGACTCTAGTATTGTAGTCACAATATGGTCGAATTTAATAGGCATGGTGCGTAGAATCTTTTCCACCATCTTACTATCTAAAATATCCTCTCCATATAGCCTCATCTTGTTGACAAGATCAGTAACATGAGAAAAATATTGTTTAATAGTTTCTGAATTAGACATTTTATATCTCTCATATTCTCTACGCAGGGACTGCAATTTAGATTTTTGAGTCGTATCTATATCTTTGTAAGCTAGCTTCAAGATATTACACGCTTCTTTGGCAGTTTTAACATTAGAAATTTTTCCAAAAACTGAATAATCTACTCCTTGGTAAATTTGGGATAACAACAATTGGTCATTCCTTTAAGCATTCACATCAGATCCTTCTTGTAAGTCTGGATCAACAAGACTCCAAATATTGTGAGCCTTGAGGTGAGTAGACATTAAAATCTCCCAATAATTATAATCAAGTTTATTATCTAATTTGAGACATGATCACACAATATTTTAACTGTTTGACATCTCTCACTTTTAAATAGACCACTATCTTACAAGTATAAAAACACTCTTTCTATTTTTTCTCACAAATTGCTTTAAAATTGGAGCTGAATTTAACTAGCTCTGATACCAATTTGATATCATGTTACACAATATACTCACACACACATGAGAGAGAGAGAGGGAGAGAAGAAAAGAGAAGAGGAGAGGAGAATTCATTCAATCCTAAAAAATGCAATACAACTCCATCAGTTACACTCCTTTTTTAGAAAACAAAAAGAATAAAATATTATAGTTTTACTCATACAAACAAACATCCTATTAGACCAAAATTTGGTCAAATCATATGGAATGCTTAAGGAGGAAGAAAGTCTCTCTCCACTTGCTCCAAGCACATGAGTTCAGCTACAAGTTGTTGTCTCTCTCTCTAATTGCTTCATGATGATTTCGGCTACAATTTAATGAAGTTGCATATGTGAATAAATAAATCAAGCTAGCTGTGCATGGAAAGGAGAGAGACAACAAACATCTTCATTAAATGGTAGCCGAAATTATGATGAAGCAAGTGGAGAGAGAGGGGCTTTCTTCTTCCTTATGCATTTCATATGATTTGACCAAATTTTTTGTTCAATAAGATGCTTGCTTATGTGAGTAAAGCACTAGTATTTAATTGTTTTTATTTCCTATAAAAGGAGTGTAACGAAGCCTTAAATGTATTGTATTTTTGGGATTGAATGAATTTTCTTCTTCTCTTCTCTCCCACTCTCATGTGTGTTGTGTCATATGTATCAAATTGGTATCAGAGCTACTTAAATCCAGCTCTAGCCTTTAAAGCGATTTTTGAGAAGAAAATAGAGAGAGTTCTTATACTTATGAGAGAGTAGTTCATTTAAAAGTAGGAGATGTCAAATAGTTATAATATTGTGTGGTCAAGTCCCAAATTAGATAGTAAACTTGATTATAATTATTGGGAGATTTTAATATCTACCTAACTCAAGGTTCACAATATTTGGAGTCTGGTTGATACAGGCTTACAAGAAGGAGCTTAGGTAAATGCTTAAAGGAAGGGTAAGTTGGCATTATCCCAAATTTACTACAGAGTAGATTATTCAATTTTTGACAAAATTGCTAATGCTAAAATTGCCAAAGAAGTGTGGAGGATCTTGAAGCTGGCTTAGAAAGGTATGGGTAATGCTCACAAATCCAAATTGATGTCCCTGCGAAGATAATGTAAGAGTTATGAAATGGCTAATTCAGAGACTGTTGAACAATATTTTTCATTTGTTACTGATCTTGTCAACCAGATGAGGCTATATGGAGAAGATATTTCAGACAGTAAGGTTGTGGAAAAGATTCTATGCACCATACCTATTAAATTTGACCATGTGTAGCCACAATACTAGTCATATGAGACTATGATTATAGCAGAGTTGCAAGGAAGCATTGAAAGTTATGTTAGCAGAATATTAGAGAAAACAGAAAAGACAATAAAATAAGCTTTAAAAGGCCAGTT
This sequence comes from Erythroxylum echinodendron, assembly GCA_027575705.1. NCBI lineage: Eukaryota > Viridiplantae > Streptophyta > Magnoliopsida > Malpighiales > Erythroxylaceae > Erythroxylum > Erythroxylum echinodendron. Next base: position 9,330,437 of record JANZXR010000008.1, on the reverse strand, counting down.
GAATTTCAACAATGTTGTAGAATCTAATCAAAATGTAGATGATAGAGGTCGTAGTTTTCATAGTGAAGAAAGAGGAGATTTCAGAGGTAAAGAAAGAGGTCGTAGCAATAATTTTAACTAAGGGAGAGAAAACAATTCCAAAGCATTCAGTCAAGGAAGAGAAGAAAATAATTTTAGGCCTAATAGTTGAGGAAGAGGACGAGGTAATCAATATCAAGAGAAATGTAATTTTAACTGCTTTAATTGAAGAAGGTATGGATACAAAGCTGCTGATTGTAGATTCAAATCTCAGAATAACTATCAAGCTAATGTTGCAGAAAATCAGTACCAACATTTTGGTGAGAATTCTAACAATTATTTCTAGCAAGCAACTCTTTTGTGAAAAATGAAAATATCTAGTACTTGAATTCTGGTTGTAGTAATCTTATGTGTGGGGATTAGGAGTTATGTTCCTCTTTAGATGAAAATGTATAGTCAACATTTAAATTTGGGAATAATTCAAATATTCCTATTTTAGGAAAAGGTCAAATATCTATTAAGCTGGAGGACAGTTCTAAAAGTTTTATCTCTGATATTTTCCATGTTCCTGGTCTTCATCATAATTTACTAAACATGGGTCAATTATTGGAGAAAGGTTATAAAATGCAGATTCATCATGATTTTTATACCTTGATAGACAAGAGTGAAAGATTTACTACAAAGGTAAAGATGTCTTCTAACCATCTATTACTAATAAAAATTTATCATGAAAAAATTGTTTGCTTAAATTTTGTGATACCTGAAGCAAATTGGCTATTGCACATGTGTTTTGGACATTGTCATTTTTCTTGATTAAATTATCAATCAAGAAAAGAGCTTGTGTTTGGCTTACTTATTGTGAATATTCTTAACTATGTATATGAGACATGTGAGATGGAAAAAAAAAACATAGGGATTTATTTGAAGTTGGAAAGTATTATAGAGCAAAGAAGCTATTGGAAATTATTCATTCAGATTTGTATACTGGTGAAGTTCCATCAAATGGAGGTAATAGGCATTTTATTACTTTTATTGATGATTTTAGTATAAAGGCCTTAGTGTATTTTCTAAAATAGAAATCAGAAGCTTAAAATCATTTAAAGTGTTTGTGGAAAGCAAAGTGTCTACAGAATTAAAGCATTAAGAACATATAGAGGTCATGAGTATCTTACATGCATAAAGGTCTTTGAGTAGTGTAGAATTCAACATAAGTTGACTACCAAATACACGCTTCAACAAAATGGAGCAACAAAAAAGAAGAACAAAAATATTATAGACATGTTAAGATCTAAACAATTGCCTAAAGAATTTTGGGCAGAAGCTATTGTTTGTGCATTTTATATTTTAAACAGGCTTTCAATAAAAAGCCTTAACGACAAAATACCTGATGAAGCTTAGAGCAGAAGGAACCCATCCATTCAGCATCTCAAAATTTTTTGGTACATTGCTAATGCTAATGTACCAGATCAGTTGAGGAAGAAGTTGGATGACAAAGGTAAAAAGTGTATTTTTATAGGCTATAGTACAAATTCAAAGCCTATAAATTATACAATCTAAATACAAAAAAGACTATTATAGCCACGATGTAACCTTTAATGAGGATGGAATATGGAATTAGTCTTTAACTGCCAAAAAAGGCCAGTGGTAATTTCAGAAAGCTATAAAGAAGAAAATACTCAGGTAGATTTAGTATCTTAGTCAAAGGCATCTAGTAGACCCCAAAGATGTCGTCAGTTACTAGCTAGATTGGAATATTGTGTGATAGGTACTGATAATGATCTATCTGATGAATAGATTACCAATTTTGCTTTATTTGCATACTATGAATCAGTTAATTATGAGGAGGCATCAATTGACTTAAAATGGAGAAAAGTTATGGATGAAGAAATATGTGCAATTGAAAAAATGAAATGTGGGAATTAATAGATTTGCCAGTTGATAAAGAGCCTATAGGAGTAAAGTGGGTGTACAAGACAAAGTACAAGCCTAATGGTGAGATTAACAGGTTTAAAGCTAGATTAGTTGCAAAAGGATATAAGAAAAAATCAGGTATTGATTACTTTGAAGTATTTGCTCCAGTTGCGAGATTGGATACTATTAGCATGATTATCTCCCTCTCAACTCAAAATAACTAAAAGATTTATCAAATAGATAAAAAATATGCCTTTCTAAATGGAACTTTAGAAGAGGAAGTATATGTTGAGCAACCTGTAGGGTATGAAATTAAAGGAAAAGAAGATAAAGTTTATAGGTTGAAGAAAACACTGTATGTATTAAAGCAAGCACTAAGAGCATGTTACAAAAGAATTGATTCATACTTCATGAAACATGATTTTGAAAGATGTCCTTTTGAGCATATTTTATATATTAAATTTGTTGAGCATGGTGATATTCTAATATTGTGTCTTTATGTTGATGATCTAATTTTTACTAGAAACAACTCAAAGATGATTGAAGAGTTTAAGGAGGCTATGGTAAAATCATTTAACCTTACAGACTTAGGTATAATGTCTTTTTTTCTTGGAATAAAGATAATTCAACAGGATGATGAAATTTCTATCTCCCAAAGGAAGAATGCAAATGATATTCTGAAGAAATTTAAGATGGAGAATTCAAAATCAACCCAGTTGAAGAGAAATTGAAACAAACAAAAGAAGACAAAGGGAGACCTATAAATTCAATTACTACAAGAGTTTAATTGAAAGTCTAAGGTTTTTAACCGCAATCAGACCATATATAGTTTACTGAGTTAGATTACTTAACAACTTTATTGAGAATTTTTTGATATATCAAAGGTACTTTAAATGAAGGAATTTTTTTTGCAACTATTAATTATGTGAATCTTGTCGGTTACATAGATAGTGATTGAGGTGGAGATATAGAAACAAGAAAAGGCACATTACGGTATGTTTTTCATCTTGACTCTAGCACAATATCATGGTTTTATAAGAAACAACTCGTGGTTGTGTTATCTATAACTGAAGCAGAATACATTGCAGCAATTAGTTGTGCTACATAGGTAGTATGGCTAAGAAGAATTCTTACTAAATTAAAAACATGATGTTCCAACAAAATTATTTTGTGATAATAAGTCCGTAATAGCACTATGCAAAAATCTAGTTTTTTATGAGAGATCCAAGTATATAGACATTCAGTTTCACAAAATTCACGAGTTAGTAACTAGAAAGGAAGTGGTGATTAATTATTGCCACAGTGAAGAACAAGTTGTAAATATTTTTACTAAACCACTGAAGTTTGAGTTGTTTCACAAACTGAAGAAATTGTTAGGGATGATAAATTTTTACCATCTTAATGTAAGGGAGGCAATGTTAATAAATAAATCAAGCTAAGAGAGACAACAAACGTCTTCATTAAATGGTAGCTGAAATTATGATGAAGCAGTGGAAAGAGAGGGGCTTTCTTCTTCCTTAAGTATGTCATATGATTTGATCAAATTTTTTGTCCAATAGGATGTTTACTTATGTGAGTAAAACTCTATTATTTTATTGTTTTTGTTTCTTATAAAAAGAGTGTAACAAAGCCTTATATGAATAAAAGCTATTTGCTCTATATGTTTATTTCTTAGAGAATGTCGTTCATATATACATGAATAGGATAGAAAATCTATACAAAGTAAGAAATTATCTTAAGATAATGCTAATCCCTAAGATAGTGCTAACTAATCAATATAATCTTATTACAATCAGATTATCACAACATTACGTGATATTATCGTATATTGAACACACCATACATGCATTGTATTTGTAGGATTGAATGAATTCTCTTCTCTTCTCTTCTCTTCCTCTCTCTCTCGTAGGGGGGAGGCTTAGCTGAACTTAGGGATGTCAATAGGCTGGGCTCTCTCTCTCTCTCGTGTGTGTGTGGGGGCTTAGCTGAACTTAGGAATGTCGATGGACTGGGCCATGGTGGCCCATAGCCCAGCCCGGCCACGGACTGACCGATCCGCAGCTTGGGTTATGGCCCAGTGGGCCATAGGCGAGCCCATCATTTATTTTTTAATCACAAAACTTTCAAAACGACATCATTTCGGAAATAACAGCTGGGCCAGCCCGCTCGAGCTAATCATGATGGGCCCGTGGCTAGGTCAACCTAGGCCAAAAGTAGGTCGAGCCAGCTTTGCCATCCCTAGCTGAACTCTTGTAGCATTATTTGCCTTTTGTCCGTAGTCAGTGTGTCTAGTCGAGTTTTAGTGTAATTGTTTTGTATTTACCTATTATAACTGTTATATTGTTAAGACATTCAACCATGTGACTTAATTCTGCATCAGAATTGTGTTCCCTTTTAGCTACGACTTCAAATATGTTGTTTTAACCTAACTATAAGTGAAGTTCGATAAAATTGTTAGGTGGGCTGGGGTTAGTGAAGCCAGAGGAGACTACCCATTTACTCACCACAAGCTCTTTTGTTCTGTTTTATGAAGCAGCTGCTACCCAAGATAAGGAATTGGAAGGATTGATTCATAAGGCTATTTTGGAGTTTTGGAGGCAGAACCTAGTGAATTAATTATTTTGTTAACAAAAGGCGTCGACTACATTGCTAAATGTCATGCCAACTAACTGGTAGCAGTGATCCTTGCTATGATGAAGTATATCATTTAGCAAACTCTGCTTATGGGGGTTCAACTTGCATCTGAAAGTTGGAGTTTCTTCTGCTCATAATTTTTTTGGGCCCTTCTGCATATTGGATATTTTTCTTGCATTACCATATGTTGAAGTATTCAACAAGTTGCCAAATTTGAACTGTGAGTGACTAGCAATACTTTGCTCAGCTGTGATGTTATCAGAATTTCCCTAACATCCATGTTGGTTACGTTTTCTTCTGCATCCTTGGAAATCTTTGATTGTATTTATATCAAGGAAGTATGTGTAAGGTTGTTGAAAAACCATAGAGGTTAATAGTTTTGCAAACTTTCCAATTTTACGTGGTCATCTTTGGAACAAATAAAAACAAAAGCAATCAAAAGCGAAATAACAAATGACACCAAAAATTTGGTAACGTAGTTCGGCATTCTTTGCCTATATCTACAGAGCCCTCACTCAGATTAATACTTTCACCAAAGTACAATAGATTTACTTAAGGCTTTACTAAGTCGACATCACTCAACCCTTGACACTATCTCTCAACCTCACTTGCCGTGAAAGATTTTCACTCCCAATAGTAAGACTGTCTCGTACTAACCTCAAAAAAGGATTTATCTTAACAATCTATTAATTCAAAAATAATAAATAAACGACTTAAGTATCTGAAAAATTATTAGCAAAATCTGAACACATTTAAGATTGAAACAGAACAACTATCCTATGGGTTTAGCTCCTCCAAGAGAGATCTGAAAGTTGTTCACACACAATCAATCTAACCGTGAGCCATTCCACAATGATGACAGTCCAACGTGAGCAATCTCCACACAATCAATGTAGAGCCGTGAATCTCCCATTCAGAAAACACCTACTGCACCCTTTAATTGTTATCAATCAAGCAAGGAACACACCACCAAAGAACACGCAAACAAATAACCCACATCTTCAATAATAACCCATCAATCTACACAATGCACAAGGCTTCACAATACTCACTCGTAAACATAGCCGTGTGTCTCACCAAAGCCAAAAACCCCAAAATCACTTTAGCTATTTTTTTCACATAAAACAATTGACGCCCTCACCTTATTCACTTATCCCATAATAATGCATACACGACTCAAGAAAAATGAAGAACCGCACTCTAATTACATAAAACCAATTTACTTTATCCTTATCCCAAAAATCTAACAATCAACCCAAACTTCTCAAGATACACATCTATTCAAGATAGGATTCTATAACATCTAGAACATTATCCAAATAGTTTTTGAATCCAAGTTAATAAAAAATCTGATAAATCCAATTTATAAAAAATGCCAAAATAACATAAGTAGATATATACACCATACATCTAATAGTTGTGTTTGCTTCACAAACTATGTACACTGTCTCATTGACAATTTGTTGAGGCTCATAATTGCAATCTTCTAATATTATAGATGTCGTGGCAACTGCTTGGACAATAATAAATTGAACATGCGGTCTGGTGAATCTTTGAGTATGGTTCACAAACTATATACACTGTTTTACTGACAATTTCTTGAGGCTCATAATGGTAATATTCTAATAATGTGGATGCCTTGGCAACTGCTTCGACAATAATATATTGATCATGCAGTCCGGTGAATCTTTGAGTATGGTTCACAAACTTCATACACCATTTCATAGACAATTTCTTATGGCTCATAATTGTAATATTCTAATATTGTGGATGCCTTAGCAACTGCTTGGGCAATAATATATTGATCATGCAGTCTGGTGAATCTTTGAGTATCAATGTATTGCTCCAAAATTGTGGTATAGGGCAACTAAATTCAGATGAACTTTATCGGTGAAATATTCGTTATGTTGTTGATGTTCCCAATCATGTCGATGGAATTTTCTCTTATGTTCATATCTACATATGTAGTTTTTAAACTTGACTGAACTTGAATTAAATAGGGTGGATATTCGGGTTGGTTTATTTGGTGCATTATACTATGTGGACGATCTCTTCAAGCTGTGCGACAACTGCGTAATGTTGTTTTGTAGGTATCACTTTTGATACTTGGAAGATCCATTCTTCTACCAAATTTGTAATGTTTTCCTAATCCTACCTACCTTTATGATGTTCTCTAGTTAGAATTTCTTGAAATGACCTTTTTGGCATATATGTGTTGCATGTGAACCATGGTCAAATGTCGAACGTTTTTGTTCACAGGATCCAGTACTCTGTAGTATGACAGTGATAGTAGGTGTATCAAATTTCTAAAAGTGTGCTTTTTAGGTCCAAGTTTTATGAAGGAAGAGGAGTTTTAAGACCAGAACTATTAGAACTAGTAATTTTGAGATGTCAGCATTACAAAATCCCTCTAACTGTGCCTCTTGCCACAAAATTTCACACGTTGAATTCTTCTGTTTATGGCCTAGTTTACCAGTTATCGTAGAATGTACTGGTACATACATTTATGAAGGGACTGGCTTCAAAGAAACTGTTGTACAACAATATAGCTCTTCTTCTTTCTTTAGTGGACTGAAGTCTTTGTCTTTGGAGCTTTTGTAATACGTAGAACAGACCTTATTACGTATTCAGGATCGGTCATGAAAGGATTAAAAATGAAAGAATACGGAATACCTGATTTCGATTTTTATCTCTGATTACAAAGCCAATTTTAGGCACCAAATAAGCACCAATCTCCTGAGACCTTTACGGAAAGTATTTATCGGCACGTGTTTTAGGCTTTTCTATAATTTTCTCAATACGTAAGCTCTCTTAACAGGTTAGAGATTCCTTATGCTTACAATTGACATGAGTAACTCCAGGAAATCTTAACCTATTTATATAGCTTCCATTTTGGGCTTCCCCATTACAAGGTCAATACGGACCAGGTCCACACTACAAAGGATCCATTTTTCACCAGGACTTTAACCTATTAATTTAGATCATTTATTGGGCCACTTTATTATCTTTACCTGGATCAAATTACGTAACTTAACTGATAATTTATTTAAAACCAAATAATGCAATTAAATGTTATCCACTTAATGGGAAAATGACAAAATTGCCCCTTAGGGGCAAAAATATCTAACATTCTCCCCCTTAGACAATACTTAATTGCAGTTTTGACTCAAGTTTAAAAACAGTTTAAAAACTCAGTTAATCTATGTTACTATATTAGTTGACTAAGTTTAAAACAAAATATTTGATCCAAAGGTAATGAAAGTCTAACATTCTGTCCTGCAAGGCTTTCAATACCGAAAAGTATCAAATGCATGTGTCATATATGACACAGATCTAATTCAATCACGCATATTTAATGTAACATTCTATTACCTATTCGGCTAGAGTAGTCATGCATGAGATAATTATATGACTTAAGATAAATGCACGTTAGACATAAGTATTTGTAAGTTGCAAATTGATTTAGCACATTCGTAAGATGGTACATGTTTTCATTGGCAATTCCGGGTAAGTGGAATTACATATGGCTAATTATGATTTTGACAAATGGTGAATCAGTGGAGATAAATGGTACACGTGAGGGACATGTAATAGACTCACGTATTATATTGTCTAAGTTAGGAAGAATCCAATATAATTTCTATTCTTCACCGAAACACTCCACACTGTAATTCTCTTCCCTAATCTTCATCACCGAATAGCAATTTAGCAGCTTTTTG
>JANZXR010000008.1:9292269-9322055 GCA_027575705.1 Erythroxylum echinodendron | reverse complement strand
ATACTTTGATATTTTGGTACGCTTGTGCAAAAGGTGATAAATGTGTTCTGTCTGTTTTAGAGGAGCACATCGGACGATAGTCGGACATTGCCGGACCATCCAGACAATAGCTTCTGGGAGCATTCAGTGAGTCAAACTAGATGTTTTCCCAGGATTGTTTTGATTGAATGTGCTGGATTTGTTAACTTCCAATATGAATGATCTGTGTATGTGCTGTTTTTGAATTCCGGACCTGAGGTCTGAGGAGATTGTTTTGCTATTATGTATTGGAAGTGTTTTGATCTGATAGTTGATTTGTTACGACTTTGATTCTCAACGTTAGTTGAATGCTAAACTGAGGTCCGATGCTTATGTAACTTCGTTTGAGCATACATATAAGTTTTTGCATATGACATATTCTGTATTTGATGCATTTTTTAAAATGCATGCTCAGATAAAGGTGTTGTTACTTGAGCAGCCAGTTTGAAGCACTTCCACGTAGAGCTTTGCTCCGTGATAAATTTGTTCTGCACGTCGAGCTATGCTCCGTGATTATAATTCTGATTGAGCCCTCTGGGCCAAAATTTTGTATATGTGTGAAAGGCACTCAGTCATAACAATAAGAATGAATAAGAGTCTCATGCATGTATCATGCAGTTACGTGTTCAATGAATGATCTTCTATTATGCTATTCCTGAATAAATGCTTATCTTCTTTGAATATCTGTGATATGTGTTGTATTTGCCTAACCCAGTGAATTCATCAATGATGGTTTACTCATTGAGTTAGCAAAACTTATCAAAAATTGCACTGTGGCTTTTCAGGTACGAGACAAGAGACCTAGGGTATAGTCAGGACGTAGATTGTCTGTCGATAAAGGAACCGATCAGAGGTCTGTTAGCTGACTACCGAAGGATTAAAGTTGTTGCTGTACTGTAGTTTTGTAAGAACCCGTATAGGGTCTTGTAAACAAATGCTAATCATAACAGCGTAACTGTTATAAATGAATGAAGGAAATATTTTAAGAGAAAAATTGTTATGATTTTAGAGTATGTTAGATGATGCCATATGTATGTTAAAATTGTTATTGCTCCAACATACCATTATTGTAGGATATGTTTCTAAAAGCTTAGGTATGTATCCTATGGTAGTGAGATGTTGCATTTAATACCTCACTAACATGAATGGGAAAATGAAGTGTGGCAAACTAAAATGATATCTTTATGATCTAATACGTATCATCTTCGTTTGCAGGTTTTGATTTTTCCAACTTTATGCTAAACTGCATCAGATAAAATCCTGTTTTCTCTCACCGAATGCTAAACAACATTAGAGAAAACTTGTTTCTTCTCACCATATGCTAAACAACATTAGAGAAAACCTTCATATTCTCCAACTGAATGTTAAACTGCATTAGAGAACCTTTATGGGATGAAAAACTCATATCCCCCTATGTCTTGTGAAACTTTAAGGATATATTCGTATAAAACTATATGTGTCTCATGACATAGGCTCAAGGTTAATCTTTATTTATGCTCAATGACCTTTCAAATGCTTAAGATCAACAAAAACCTTAAGGCTTCTGTACATATTATAACAATGTATGATAACATGTATTACTGAAGATAACCGATGATCATCTTTATTAATGAACTATCTACCGTCATAATACATCAAAACGTACAAATGTACGTGGGGCAAACGTAACGACCTTTTAACTAACATTGTCTAAGGACTTCAAAACACCATATTGTATACTTGTATTTCAACTAAATGGGTAAAGTCCTTTAGTTAAAAAACCGACTTATAGTTCCTCAGTCTTTTAAATGCTCCAAACCTTAGTGTCACCTTTTCGAGTCAACTACTTTATGGTCAAATATTTGACCTCAAAATGCTAAGACCCTGTGATATTCAATGTTGTTATTAAACAACATAACAGCTTGATTATCTCATTACAACTGAATGGGTTTAGCCATTGAATCAATCACTGACAACTCAAAAATCAAATTTCTGAGTTAAACCGTCTGTGAAGTAGCCCTATAGCATGCATTATGCATGCATGGTTGAGGAAGTCACCCGTGTCTAATTGACACTCTTCCACAACATTGTATCATCTGCAAACTTAAACCATAACTTTAAGTGAACTTTCAATCATCCGGACACATAGCAAAATTTGAATATGAATTCCCTACTATGTTTAGTCTGTTGACTTTTTTATATGTCAACATATAATCCTTGATTCCTTTTAATTATCTCAACACTCGTTTGACTGGATTTCAATGGTGTACATTTGGGTTAACTAGATACTGACCAAACAGTCAAATAGTAAATGCAATATCCTCCCTAGTACAGCCGAGTATACATGAGACTATCAACTGTACTAGAATACCGAACATTCCATAACCTCTCTCTTTACTTTATTTTTTGGTCACTGTGACAAAGATTATCTCTCATTATAAGAGATAGGTGTCACGACAAGTTTACAGTTAATCGTACAAAACATTTGTAACATATACTTAATTTATGCATTCTATGAGAGGTATAATGAGTGTTAAGATATGTCCCGGTTAATCTGAATACCTAGGACAAAACATGTTACGCCAAGGTCCTTTATTTCAAAATTCTTGACTAGAAGTTGCTTAACCTTACACAACATGGTAAAGTAATTTGACGTGAGCAAAATATCATTCACATGCAGTAATAGAAAGATAAATTTGCTCCCCCTGACCTCATCGTACAAACATCTTTTTAACTTTATTTTTCATGAAGCTGAAAAAGGTCACAACCTCATCAATTGTAAGGTTTCACTTTTGGGAGGTTTGACGTAAATCATATGTTGATTTGCATAATGTGTAAACTACGTTAATTCCATCTGGATCTTGAAATCCTTCAGGTTGTACCATATAGACCACTTTATAAAGGTTTTTATTCAGAAAGTAGTTTTGACAACCATCTGATGTAACTCTTTATCATCATGAGCTACAATTGCCTTAATCACTCAAAATGTATCCTACAAGGATACGAGAGAAAATCAATATTTCTCCCTGAGTGAACCATCAGGCAATTAAGCTAGTCCATAAACCGTTGAACTTTATCCTAAAATCCTTTAGGTCTTAAACTTTATTTACAACTAACAGTTTTGTAGTTCTGCTACAAAATCTACTAGCTCTCAAACCTTATCTATAGTAAAATCTGTAGCCTTTAGAGTGATCAGGATATCTTACTAAATAACAATGAGCACAATAAGTATACAATTTTTCTTTATAAGGATTATACCACCTTAATAAGGTAGTCCTATACACAAATGTGTGTAAGGATGGGTTTTCACACTTCTAAATAATCAGGTAAATTAGTCTTGTTCCGCATTAGCTTCTTCAAGTCCTTTAGGGTGCTATTATGCCTTTCAACAACACACCATTTTGCTTAAGACTACCGGTATAGTGAATCAAGTCACTATCCCAACCGATTCCTTATATCTAGCAAGCAGACCTTTTCAAGTCCTGAAACCATCATTTTGTCATGATCCTCCACAATCAGATCTGATACTTTGAATGAATTTTTCCAATTAGTTCTCAACCTTCATTCTTTAAGCGAAAACACATAACTATAATGGGAATAATCATCATCAAATGTCAGAATACATTTAACATTACACAATGCGACTGTATAAGGTCTTCGAATATCTGTATGTATCAAACTCAACAAGTCAGAAGCATAAGTTGACCTCAATATCCTTATTCGTCAACTTACCCCTGCAATAGTTAACACATGTTCTCATATCATCATAATCTAGAATTGAGAGAATGCTTTCCTTAATCAATCTCTCAACCCTAGCTTTGGAAATGTGGTTTACACTTTTATATCACACCATTTATGACTTTTCATTCATCAAGGTCCTTCATTTCATGACTTGTTCAGTAAGATATGAAGAAGCGTATAAATATGACAAGAAAGTTATACCATTATGTTTTGCATTAAACATAACTGTACAACAGAATTATTAAATACAAAACGTCAACTTTATTTATCCAAAATTGATCCAAAGATCATATATAAAATGTTTCGTGTAAAAACCAAAATGAACCTTGCAACAAGGTTCAATACATACATTCCCTAGAGGTATTACTTCCAATTCTTCATTGCTGTCAACCATCAGTTCTTTCTTCCCTTTATTTGGATTTATCTTGGATATGAACCCTTGCACCGTGGAAGCACCTTGATCAGATACTCCACAATATAGTCACCAAGCACTTAATGCGACTATTGCAAATTAGTTTCATAAATTAACAAGCCAAAGAGTTATCTGATAGTCACGGTCTTTCCTTCTAGCCCTTATACTGCTGATTACTTTATATCCGGAGGACCTTCATTAGCGCTAGTATTGTGGAGAAGATTTAATCTTTCTACCTTTTGATCTTAACGTGCTTTATCTTTACATTCTCTTTAGTTGCTTCAAGGGCTGAAGGAGTAGTAAACTTGAGTTCTCCTCCTCAGCAACGGAACTGGCAATCAAAGTATTGAAGTTCCATTCTTCATCCTGTGAATAATATGTCATCACCAGATTACTTAACTCTAAAGGAAACGTATTCAGAGTCTGATGAACTATGAAGACATCAGGGAGAGGAACTTTTATGTTGTCCTTTACTCCCCCTTCTCTAGTATACCTCAAGGAAAATAATTCTTTATTCAAGGCACTTGTCTCAACGCTAGGTGAGACTGTGTACCTCTAGGAGATATTTCCAAGAAATTACTGTATTATGTCTGTGTCCAGAAGTCCATTAAGCAGATGGTTCGTATAGATCTCTTAATGGCCATCATATATGATTTGTCAGACCGACCCTGGACTTCAAAGGTGGTTTTATGAGCTTTCGAGCTCATGGATGTAGGCGGAGATGGCCTATCCTGCTATATGACCATATCAACCTCAGCTATCTCCATAACATTCAATACATCCTTAGTTCTCTTCTTCATATTGAAATCGGTCAGGTTTTTAATGGTGACACTGATTAGATCAGCACAAATGTAAGATAACAACGATATTGAAAGCCATTAAATAGTATCTTTCCTGAAAGTCCGATCACACACATTATGAAACACCTTTGGGCTGAATACATAGTATATGCAATTAGACTTCCACATAAAAAGCGATCAGAGTATAAACCATTAACTCTCACAACACTACCACCTTTGGGTTAATAGATCGTTTAAGCAATAACTTTCCTCCATCTAATGCCTTTATGATCATCTCAAAACATTATGTAAGGCCAACATCTTTGGGCAGAATAACCAAACATAAAGTCAAAGACATCCCCCAATACGCAAGCAGAACAATTTAAAATATTAACTTGAAAGGCCACTTTGGTGACTACATTCTCATCAGCACTCAAAAAATCCACAAACACAAGGGATATATCTTTATGTTATCTTAACATTCTTTATGGGAATATGGTATGTGACAATGTAACTTTAATAAATGCAAAACCTAAATGCACAGTCTCATTGTCATGCACTTGTGCTGAAGACATTATCAGAAAACTTCATTTGAGATTTTAGTAAAAGAAAAATCTTAGTAGAGTGACTATCTTGCTTTACTAGATACTGAACGAACCTCCAAAGACACAAGAATCTCATGTATCTCCCTTATCGTAAGTTCGTTGTATAAAAATTCACTTAAAAAAGGCTTCAGAATGTCTTAATTCCTTTTCTGATTAACTATCATATGATCCCGAACACTGAATATGAGACCCGAGACACAAAAACTTGAAGCATCTCCCTCATATGATGTCCGAAGCATGAAAATTCACTTGAAATCGGATTCAGAGTACCTTAATTCCTTTTTTTAGTTAAACTTTAATTTATCACTAATGTAATAAACCGAGAAAATAGAAAATTTTACTTTATAAATTTTTCGGACCCGAAAACTAACCCAAAGCACCCCAAGGTACCCTTACAGGAAATCTAAAATTTTTTTGTTTTTAATTTTTTTGAAAATCACTGTAGCTATCCGTATGGCTGACGTCAGTCGCCACGTTAGTGCGTGTGGGCGCTGGCGCACGTAGGCTTACACTCACCAGATGCTTCTGGCGGTTGCGCGTCATGCGTCGCCCATGCATAGACGCATTGTTACTGTGGGCACGTGCAACGCACTCGCCGACACGTGTCCTCCATTTGCTCGTGCCACGTGTTCGGTTTAGATGGGCGCATGCTTTGCACGTGCCAGCATACCCACGCTCGTGGGAGTGCAGGCCACGTCCAGCGCGTGCGACGCACACTCAACAGGCGTCGCGCTCATCATGGTGAGACGCGGCAGCGGATGCACACGCCATTTGTACGACGCTCTCCGCGTTGGCCCATTTTTGACCAGTTTTTCATAGTTAGCCTTATGTATACCACTTCTACGTAATTATATACGTAAAAAAAAAACTGAAAAACGAATCAAAAAGGAGAAAAACTGAAAAACCTTCGTTTAGGACAATCCGATCATGCAACTACTCTGATACCACGTGTAATACGTAGAACAGATTTTATTACATATCCAGGATTGGTCATGAAAAGATTAAAAATGGAGGAATGCGGAATACCTAATTTTGGTTCCATCTAGGATTCTGAATCCAATTCTGGGCACCAAATGAGCTCCAATCTCCTGGGACTTTTATAGAAAGTATTCACCGACACTTGGTTTAGGCCTTTCTATAGTTTTCTCAATACGTAAGTTCTCTTAACAGGTCAGAGATTTTTTTTTGAAAAGTTAAAATAATATATAAATAAATAAGAAGGTAATGTCCCGTATTGTACATGCCAAGAGAGAAAGTTGTCTCTAAAACTAGGAACAAAACGACGACAAAGTGGAAACACCATATTTTTCAAGACGTTGTCGTCAAGCATCTAGCTGTAAAAGCTATCGACCATTTGGGGATAAGTCGTTAGCATATTTCCAGCTTTCAATAGGAGACTGCCAAATTAGGGTATCGCCATTCTCCTTCGCGGACTTGTTGATGGATCATATCCCCAAATGCGCAGAACCGAAGCATTCCCACGCTTCCAGCTTTTCAAGTGGCAAAGTTACGAACTCCTGGTCATGAAGGAAGATCTTCCTCATGTGCGAACTTGCGTTGTGCGACTCGCTCTCTCTTTCACTTTTTTCCTTCTTTCTTTTCTTTTTCTCTCCAATGACGTGGTGATCTGAGTCGTCGTGGAGGCAGAGGGGCTCAGCTCTTCCTCAGTCGCCGTGGTCAGAGAGAGTCGTCAATCCTTAAAAGGTGCTGTTTTCCAGGTACTATTTCTCGACTCTCCGCTTTACATGTCCCTGTTAGATTAGGGATTGAGCTGTCATGGTTGAACTAGACTAGGATTGGGCCCTGTTGTAGTTGAAAAACTTAGCAGTTGTTATCTAATTCCTAAAATCAGAGAGGTGATGAGGCTCTCTTTGGTACGTGATTTTTTCTGGAAACTCCTCGAGTTCCTCTCTCGCCAAATCTCCCTGATGGAGGAGGCGAAAGAGATGATACAAATATGCTCCATAGTAGTACGCGTGTGGGAGTTCCTCTTGAGCCAGTCCATAATATCTGTGAAGGAATTGCCTACACTATGCATATAGTGTAGGTCCTTAACCTTCCCCCAAATAGACTGTGAGGAGGGACATTCAAAGAAGAGATGGTCCCTTGTTTCAGTTCCTAGTTCACATAACACACATTCAGGATTGAAGGCCATGAAGTGCAATTTGTCCATTGTACTTAGTCTATTCAATACGGCTAACCACAGTAGAATAGACAAACTAGGCATGAGACATCTGTGCCAAACTATGGGGAACCAGTCTGGTCTAAGATCATTGTGGTGTTGCCACTTCCTGAACTTAGAAATACTGAAAGTGTTGGGGGCTGATTGAGGCAATAGAAGGCATCCACATCTTGTTCACTGGGTTAGTAGCTAGGAATTAGAGAGTGGAGAGCAGTTGGGATGTTCCAATTTCCTCCCTATATGATTTCTGTGACTTTAGCCCTGTGTGGAACCCCATTCCATATCTGTAATGCCTGTGGATGCCTAATCAAAGCTCCTTGTCCTGACCAATTATCATACCATAGAAAAGCCTGCTTACCATTTCCCACTTTACAAAACACCAATGGTTCTAGAAGAGGTCTAAGTTTCAGCACTTGAGTCATAGGCCAGGAGAAAGAGGGCTTTATAGGTATAGCCCAGAGGCTGTTACCTTTAAGAATGTAAGAGTGGACCCATCGAATCCAAAGGGACTTCTTGTTTGTGAGGATATTCCATAGGTTCTTGATAAAGGCTGCCTTATTAAAGGAAGCAATTGAGATAAAACCAAGACCTCCTTCCTCTTTCTTCTTACATACCTCTGTCCATTTCACCTTAGCAAAATGGCTGGTTGAGTTTGTGTTTCCCCATAAGAAATTTTTGAATAGCTTCTCAATGGCCTTTACAACCCCTTTAGCTAAAGAGACGTTGGATGACCAGTAAATGTGAAGGGAGTTCAGCACTGAGGTAATGAGCTGTAGCCTCCCACCAATAGATAGCACCCTATTTGCCCACAATCCCAGTCTTCGCTGTATTTTATCAAGGAGGGGTCGACATTCCGCAAATTGGATCCTCTTCGTGGTAATGGGGAGCCCTAGATAGGATAGAGGGGCTGGTGAACTCTTCATACTAGTGAGTTGTGATATTCTGCCCTCTAGGAAGCTAGCCCCTTTTGCTAACACAAAGTGACTTTTGGAAAAGTTTATCACCAGCCCTAATAGGTCTTTAAACTCAGTCAGAGAAGACATCAGTAACTCTATAAATTTATCATGGGCCCGGGTGAGAAGGAGTAGGTCATCCGCAAAGCATAGGTTAATCAGCCCTACCCATTTGCATTTAGAATGAAATTTAAACTCCTTGTAATTTCCCACTCTTTGTTGAATAACCAGACTAAGAACCTCCATGCAAATGATGAATAGGTAAGGGGAGATAGGATCTCCCTGTCTTAGACCCCTCTCACCTCTAAAAGAGTCAGTCGGCTGGCCATTTACTAGAATAGAGTAGGTGGAAGAGGTGATGCATTCCTTAATCCAGTGGACATACTGTTCTGGGAACCCTAACAGGTTTAGAGTGTTTAGTATAAAATCCCATTCAACATGGTCAAAAGCTTTCTTAAAATCAACCTTTAGGATGCAGTTATGGGGGCTATTTTTCCTTTGGTAGCCTTTCATCAGCTCTTGAATTATAGATTAATTTTCTCCAGTGTTTTTGCCTTTGAGAAACGCACTCTGATTATCAGAGATCACGCAATCCAGCACTGACTTCATCCTATTAGCCAGGATTTTGGAGATGATCTTGTAGAGGACATTGGTGCAGGCTATAAGTCGGTAGTCCTCCAAGGTATTGGGACATGAGGTTTTAGGAATCAAGCAGATGAAGGTTTTGTTAATTTCCTCCAGCAGATTCCCATTAGTGAAGAACTCCTTTACTGCTTATTTTACCAGAGGGCCAGTAGTTTGCCAAGTCTTCTGATAGAAAAAACCATTAAAACCATCCGGCCCTGGTGACTTATTAGGAGCCATCTTGAACAATAGTTCCTCTATTTCTGCATCCTCAATAGGTTTAATGAGAGAGTCTGCCTATACTTGAGAGAGTTTCTTTTGGATAATAGTATCTAAGGAGGTTAGGTTGGTAGCTGACCAAGAATGGCTATAGAATCTTCCGAAGTAAGCCTCAGCTTCCTTAAGTATTTCCCCTGGATGGGTAATTTCCCTTCCATCTGGAAATTTGAGGGAGCATATCCTGTTGACATTCCTCCTTGCCAGTACAGAAGGGAAGAAGAATTTTGTGCACCTTTCACCTTCTTTGAGCCAATTCACCTTAGCTCTTTGCTCCATTAAACTGTCATGGTCCTACACTTTAGTGAGATTAGACACTAAGACGGTCTTCTCTGCTGCCAGTAGATCAGAATTTGTTGGGTCCTCCCCCAACTCTGATGGAGCTGTTGCAATTCCTCTCTGGTAAGAGTAATAGCTTGCTAAGTGGAGTTTGGTCTAATTTTCATAAGTTCCTTCATCTCCCTTTTAATTGCTTTCAACTTCTGAATACAGATAAATTGGTTGGTACCTCTTATATTAGCTCCCATACCTCGAGATAGTGCCTCTTGGAATCCAGCATCTGCAATCAATAGGTTGTTAAACCGAAAAGGGCCTCTTCTAAACTGCACCTGAGTAAGATTGTCAATCAGCATCGGGGAGTGGTCAGAAAAAAGGGGATCAAGGAAGGAGGTTACACAGTTGGGGAATTGTGTAATCCAATCTTGATTCACCAAAGTCCGGTCCAGTTTTTTCCTAAGTGCCCATCTTCCTTTCTGTTTATTACTCCAAGTGTAAAAGTGTCCTTGAGCCTTTAGGTCAAAGATACCTAGCTGTTCCACACAATCCAAAAAATATGATGAGGAGTTATTCATCCTATAGTTAACTTCTGCTTCATTGCTGTATAGGGTAGAGTTAAAGTCTCCCGAAACAAGCCATGGCCCATTAACCGAGTGCTGAAATTGAACTAGGTTTGCCCATAACTCCCTCCTCTGAAAAGCATGGTTAGATCCATAGATAACAGAGACAAAGATCTCAGCATTCTCTTGCAGTAGGGTACATTTTAGGTATAGAGCTTGGATCTCCATAGAACATACATGAATAGACACTAGTGAAGGGTCATACCTAATTATTATTCTACCATACCGATGAGCTTGATGATTTGAAATAAAGTTCCATTTAGAGCCTAGCTTATTCAAACTTCTAAGATTCTCTTGTTTAATTTCAGTCTCCAAAAGCGCAAAAAACCATGGATTAGTGTAATAAACAAAATCCCGTAAAGCCATAGCTTTTTTGGGCAGTTGATACCTCGCACATTTCATGTAAAGAACTTCATAAATCAGGTCAAATTGGGTTTGGAGCCTTTCCTCTTGCTCCTTTTTTTCTTCTTTTGAGCATCAGCCATTATTTTACCTAGAGTAGGTTCGGGTTCCTTGAGTACCTGATATATATTGTTCCCACCTTGCTCAGGCCCTTCTGTAGATGAATCAGTGGTAATGGGTTGATCAGCTTGTTGGATTTCATCGATGGGACAATCCTTGGGAGTCTCATTGCTGTTGCTTGTGATAGCAGCATGATCATCTTTGTTTTACCCCAATTCACAAGAATTCCTTCCTACCGCTAGGGTTACCATTTGTTCCATTACTGCCCTTACATTAGGACTAACTACCTCGTCAGCTACAATAGTATGTGGGCCAGCTTCTCCTATCCCTAGACCACTTATGGTCCCCCCCAGCCCAATATCTGAAACTTGATCCCTTCGGCTTCCTTCCTTAGCATTATCTTTTCTTCCATTATTGGCTGAATCAACTCTTCCCTGGCTAGAAGCTTATGTCATACTAGCTGGATAATCAACTGTTTCTGTTCCCATGAGTTCCTCATAGTCCCCCCTAAGAAAGGTCTTTCCCATGAGTTCCTTATGCTTACGATCGACATGAGCGATTGCAGGAAATCTTAACTTATTTATATAGTTTCCATATCGGAATTTAACATCACAAGGCCCATATGGACCATGTTCACACTAAAAGGGATCCATTTTTTTACCCAGACTTTGACTATTAATTTAGATCATTTATTGGGACATTTTAGTATTTTTATTTAGATCAAATTACGTAATTTAACCGACAATTTATTTAAAACCAAATAATGTAATTAAATGTTGTCCACTTAATGAAAAAATGACAAATTTACCGTTAGGGGCAAAAATATTTAACGACCTTTCCAAAGAATATGCTCGCACGTCATCCACACTGTGGCAGGTTTTCAGGTATCAGTAATTTCTTGATGTTTTGATTGTATCATATTCTTTTATTTGGTTATAGTATTTGGGTTGATGAGCTATGAAACTGAATTTTATTTACAAAACTTTCTCATTTGGCATTTGCTTATACCTTTCTTTCAATTGAGAAGGCAATTTCTCTGATCAGTCACCCATTATTACTTGAAAATTGCCTCGAACATAGAAAAGATAACTGAAATTGCTTTTGGTGGTTGAAAGTTATTTAACCAATGATATAATACATTACATGTGGGGAACCTGTTGCTTCAAGAGTATCTTCGCCAAGTGATGACCATTTTTGCTGTCACCAGCTTTGTTATGCTGCAAAAACATGGTTTGGGGGATTCTTGGGCATGATGGTTTTTGGAGCTAGTGAAGTAAGCAGAAATGTCGATCTAGGTGATGAAACAACAACCATGATGTGCAAATTTGTTGTTCGAGC
The DNA here is from genome assembly GCA_027575705.1 of Erythroxylum echinodendron. Lineage (NCBI taxonomy): Eukaryota > Viridiplantae > Streptophyta > Magnoliopsida > Malpighiales > Erythroxylaceae > Erythroxylum > Erythroxylum echinodendron. Next base: position 9,309,790 of record JANZXR010000008.1, on the reverse strand, counting down.
ATCTGAAGCATCAATCATAGAAGAGATTGAATCAGATTTACAAGGCTGATTAGATGACCTTACTGATGGGGGTGTCGAATACATGCGTGAAGATGGAGGAGGCTGCTGCTGAGAAGCTTAGGATATCGATGGAACGCATCGCCATGGACGGCAGAAGAGGTTGCGCATACGGCTTCCAAGAGTGGCACACGCTGTGCAAGGAAAGAAACGCCAGAGCCAAGTCCCCGTTATTTTCTCCTGGAAAGGGAAAATCTGCATTCTTGTGTATTTAGTTTTTTTAATACATTAGAATAGGTAATAAATGTAAAGACATTGCGAGTCACAGACAAGCCTTTATGTCATATTACTTGACATCTCAGCTCAGATATATGAGGAAGGTCCCACGAGGCAATTCGATACAGTAGAATTGTCCCACTCTCAGGACTACAGAACAAAGTCACCTAATACATCTACAGGCATTAAAGGTTGTACTTTGCAATGTTTCAACTATTTGCAGATCTAAGCCTCTTTTTAAGTATTTTCTTTGGTTCTTTTATTTGATTTATGTATTTATTTATTTATTTTTATCTTTCTAATCTTTTACCTTACCATTTGCATTTCTACCATTTTAACCTGCATTAATTTTTTGTTATCACATTAAAATATGCGTCTACCAAAAATAGCCTCCTTATCTTATAAAAATAAAGCTGTGTATTATCAAACCTTCTCCTATTCTGTTTTAATGTGAGATTTCAGACTAGATGATAACGACGACGAAGAATGCGTTAAAATAGCTATAACTTGAAATTTTTGTCTCCTTGGAATATCCCTATTGTAAATCTTGTACTGGCTAGTGATACTTTGATTTTTTTTTTTTTCCATTACCGAGTGCAGATAATTCTCGAAACATTTTCTCCACTTGCTGCCTATTGCACTTTCGTGGGTCCAATTAGAATTTATTGCAAGAGCTCTTCACAAACATATCAATCTGCTCTGTATGTTATTATTTATCACCTGCAATGCATGCTTGGGAAAACGAAAGCGGAAGGCAGTGCAAATGCTAAATACTCTAGTAACCAAAATACTCGACTTAGGTACTGGTGCCATTTCACATGCAACTTTACATTGATTCCAATCTCAAACTGCTGCCAAAGTAACTTCAATGCCTATGATCATGTGCAAAGTCCTAGTAAAGGCCTAGCCAGCTAGCCCCCTAAACAAATTATGAGAATAAAATAAGTGACCGACGGAGGAAGGCCTGATGCATCAATTAAAAATGAAATCAATGAATTGAACTATGTTTTCAAGACAGTCGATAGGTCAAAAGAAGAAGTTACTTGCATGTATCCATTTCCCTTACAGAGAATCAGAAGGCAACATCCATCTCTTTGAACATGTAGGCCATAAAAACCGAACATGATTGCCGCCTACAAACATCCCCGTCCTTATGTATACTGAAGTGCACACTTGATGCTTCCTCATAGGTTGAATTTCTGAGGAACAGGGTCAAAGTCATCCAAGTCAAATCTTTGACGCTCCCTCCCGGCCTGCGATTTATATGGAAAATTATCTGATTAGCGCTCAACCAGTTCCTGAACACCCTCCTCTATTAAACATTCCAAAAAGAGAACAGGATCACCTTTGCTAGGTATGAAGGATCACAGGACATTAGCTCATCCATTGCAGTCAGCTTCTTTGACAGTGTCATGAATCTTGGAAGATTGGACGGACAAATAAGAAAGGGAAAATAAACAGGTACTCATTCACAACAAATTCAAAATGTCAATTTTCTATCTTGCAATAGCAAAGTTAAAATAATGAAGAATAGAGATTTAATGGCAATAAATTTACACTTCTTATCGGATCACATAGAACATGCAAATGGTAAATACATTCAATGTGAACTTAATCAACAATATAGCATGACCATGTAACGTTAGTTGTACTTCGCCTAAATATAACATCTAAAAGGTTTCTCTTTGTTTAGGATAATTTATGATCTTCAATGATAGTTCAACCGAACTAAGAATCCTAAAGTTAAAAGGCCAGCATGTTATCAACCTCAAAATTGCTTATCAACATTGATGGGCACAATTGAAGAGAGAAAACCAAAAGTGACTATACCTCTGAATTGAGGAGTCAATACGCTCAATCATCTCACAAGTTTTATATTGCTCAGGATCCTCCAAGAATCTAACCATACCATCTTTCTGGTTGATAGCTGCATATATCTGACCATCTTGAATCTAGAATATCACATAGAATCATCACATCTTACATACTGAATAGCTGAATGCAATATTGATTATCTATTGTCTTCCCTTATTAGGGCAAACTCACAATATGAATTCTTTGTATTTTTTAAGAGAACCAATAGAAAAACTACAAGAAAGAAAAAACAGCAGAAGGAACTACCATTTGAAGCACATGCATTTCTGCCTCCTTAGAGCTACTGAGTTGCACCGTGTTGGCTATATCTTGAAGGGAAAGAGTCAAATAAGTTTGTGTCAGTCTCTGGATATTTCTTTTATACATGGACGATACAACCTGCTTCACCAGTCCAAGATTCTTATCCTGAAAAGGAAACCAAAGCCCATTTAAGAAGACAGAAAGAACCCAGTGAAGATATTATTTTAAAACAAAATCTCAAAGATGTGATATTGGCCTCACACTTTCAAACTTCTCCCTGTTTGTCTGAACAAATGATTCCAGTTCTGAAATTTTTCCACTGCTATAACTCATAGCCAATTCAATGTAGGGCTGCTCAAGGACCAAAGTACTGTATGAAAAAAGGGCTCAACCAAAATAATACAAAGGATTACAAGCAAAAATTGAGAAATAAAATAAATTTTAGTTAATTTTATAGATTAAAAGACTCCACCATAGTTAAATGGTAACAGGAGATAAATTTCTGTTTAAAAACTTGTATCCATGATGTGGTGGCTAATACGTTCAAGTTAACTCTGACAGAGGTTGAAAGTCTTTAATATAAAAAATCTCATAAAGAGTTGCATAAAAAGGCCAAGAAATTTACCATCAGACATAATATGAAAGCTATATCTATTCCATGATTTAAGTATTGCTTATGAGGCTTAAAATAAGTTAGAACATTACACTAAAAAATCTATGCAATTATTCCTAGCTACACGACTAACAAGAAGGCCAGCACTGAATATTCCAAATAATTGATCTCAACGAATTACTATCGTTACATTGAAGTTATTATTATATTAACCTGGCAAAAATTCTTCAGATTCCTCTGAGCAGCTGAAGATGTGTACTTGGGGAGACTGGTAGAGAACTGCTACCACAAGAACATGTAATCAATTAACTTTATACCAAGTCTCGAAAAAGAAATACTTTAAATCTCAGAAAAGAAATGCTTTCAAGGGAAAATGTATCAATAATAAGAAAATTATCAAATATACCTGTCCATATTGAATGAGGGAAACCAACACATATTTTTTGTATGCCTCAACAGCTATAGCATTTATGGTAGACATAGGGGCAGTGACAACCTGAGATGAGGCAATAAGGATCAGTAATACATCACATGGTTACGTCATGGATTAATGATCAAAGCTCAAATAGCGTACATTGTGTAGAAGCTCCAATGCTTTCTGGAAATGCTTTTGCCCAATGCATATCATCCCTCTGTAATATCAAAGACTGAAGTAAGAATTTACCAACAGAAAGAAATTAATGAAGATCAAAATGTCCAGATACACTAAAATCGTCTCTGCCATACTAGTCATCCTGTTGCTTCTTGCAAAAACACACTTCCGTGCCTAGGGTATGCTTGGCATTTTTTTATGGTTCTAACCATGTAACTAATACAATGCAGGCATATCTAAACTCAATAAATGAAAACTAATCACAATCTAGAACTTGCAGCAGAAATGCATCCCGATTGATAGGTATAAACCTGAACAACAATCAAGTTGCTAAAAATCTAATCAACATTGCAAGCTAGAGCATGCGCCTGCTCACGAACACAAGCACACACACATATATATGTATATGTGTGTTAAAGAAAAGCCAACCCTATGAGGTAGCAATTATCAGGAACAAAAAGATGACCTTCAGAAGAAAATCATATTGGCAAAGTGAAATAATATTATCAGATTCCATTAATACAGTCACCAAGCTGCAAAAGCAACTTACCCATAATAGCAATAAAGGAAAAAATCTCTTGGCTGATCAACCTCAAAGATATCATCCTCTAGAATGGAAATGCCAGCTTTATAACATTTGGCCGACAAACAAAGTTGAAGGAAATCAGGATGCAGCGGAGTCAAACGTTCAGAGTTGAGCTGAACCTTCCGTGTAGCTGCTAGCAATGGGGCCACTCCCCGGATAGGTGCTTCAAGCAGCATAACTTGCTCTTTGAATCTCTTACAAACATTAATGACTGCAAACACAAAATAATTACCAAAAGAACCATGAACCAAATTCGTATTTGAACATTTGACATCCCGAATTATTTAAATGCCAAGTAAGAGACAAGTACACAAATCTGGCGCCATTCTTATCTGCTCTGCAGCACAGAAAGTAATAAATCTGGCCGTGTTGGAGACTATCATATCACTTTGGTCTCCCCAAACAGGACTGGATGTACATGCCTCGCTGCCAAAATAAGCAACAACATTTGAACAATCCTACTTCTTTCATCCTTCCAATTCCAAAGTTTCACTATACATACTCGTTCGAATACAGGTTCTGTATTATTTTCACCACAAAAAATACACCATAAACATATCATCTTTACGTTTTGGTTTCTCCACAATCAAACAAACCCAAGAGTTAAGCGTAACAAATTACCACAACCCGCCAAAACAAGAAAAGTAAAACATCTCATGGAATTATGGACAAGAACCTGGCAAGTAAACCCTAAAGCATACAAGCACAAAAGATGAAAATCAGAACACTTTAAAGAGAAAGAGAAAAGGGAACATACAGAATGTAGAGGTAACCGAGGGAGTGGACAGAAGGGTCTAGCTGGTGGAGAAAAGGCAGTAACCGAGACGACTCAGAACGGAGCGACTCCTCAGCTTGCTTCAGGTAATTGTGTAGTGCAGACAGATCGGAAGAGCTACCCGATAGCCCCTGGATTTGCGTCACTAGCGATTCTACCGTATTCATTCTTCTTCTTCTTCTTCCTCTTTCTTGAGCTTTCCGCTAATGGATGGATCAATACAAGTGATCAATAAACAGACAAGTAGAGTAAGTGAGAGAACGTAGAGAGAGAATCGAAATTGTGCGAAAAATAAAATTTAAATATGTCAAGAAATGGGATTCTATTGTCTACTTCGGCCCAACTATGGGCCTAGGTTAGTGAATGGATATTAGGCAGTTGATTTCGAGATCAGTTCAGTGGGCCCATAAAGCCTATGAAGTGACAAGATCCCAAAAGCTTGGAGGAAGGAGTCCAGAGCGAGTCCAAGAAACGGGGAGAGAGTGCGTGATATACTGATACGAGAGATTTATTTATCACTTTGTGTACAAGGATGTAGAAGGAGCATCGACGTAGTGGGACGATATACAGAGAAAGCGTGGGAATTTATTCCAAAACCTCAGCCTTTCACACAGAGGCAGAGCTACAGAGGGACAAGCCCCTCACGTCAGCCCCGGCTTGTCCCTGGCCGAAGCCCTGGTGGTCGCCAGTGATTTGAACTTTGAAGAGCTTGCAGGTGGCCGGCAATGGTGGAAACATGATAAGCGGCACTGTGGTAGCACTGAAGGAAGAGGAATGCAGGGGCAGGCGGCAAGAAGAAGAAAAGGAAAATGAAGTTGGATTGAGGGCACCGTTTTACTTAATGATCTTTAAAAATAATAAATAAAGAACAGATGAATTTAGACGAAAGAAAGCAGAGCAGCAGTCAGCAGAAACACAGAGAGGCGAGAGCTTCAGCCTTCACTTCAGCCTTCAGCCCGCCACCACCTCAACGCTGCCCAGCCACCGGCCCCAGCCCGCCACCATCTCCTTGCCGCCGACGCCGTCAACTTGTCATCGTCGTTCTTTACTTCTTCTGCTTCCTTGAGGTTAAGGTTATTTCCTTTGTTATTTTTTTTTGTTCTGCGTATGTTCTGTCAAAGTTCACTGTAGCCAACTTGAAGAATGAAGTTCACCACGGCCAACTTTCCTTGGTTCGCTTTGGTGAACTTGTAAGTTTTCACGAACTTTTCCTCACTGGAAAAGTTCTCCGCGACGAACTTTCTAGCACAGAACAGTACGAGTTAGACTCGAGAAACAGGGTCCAACATTAGGTTAGGGTTTAATTGAATTGAGAATTTGAATTTATTTTTGAAATTGAATTAATTTGTGAGATTGAAATGATTTTTGATATTGAATTGAGAAATTAATTTGATTAGATGTTAGGTTAGGGTTTAAGTGAATTGAGAAATTGAATTTATTTATGAAATTGAATTGTGAATTGAATTGATTTGTGAAATTGAAATTATTTATGATATTGAATTGGGAAATTAATTTGATTTGTGAGATTGAATTAATATGTGAAATTGATTCGAATTGTAAAATTGAATTGATTTGTAATAGGAATGGAAAAGTATTTTCCCAAAAAACAAAAGTCTAGTGTTGAATCAACAAATACCCCAAATAATTACCCTAATCCAACTTCGATTCCGAGTCTGATTGTGAACCAAGAAAGAGTTAATGTTATAGTATAGAGTTAAATTCGGATGACGACATAGTTAGTGATCCAGGACTGCGGAAACCCATTGACAGTTATGATGTCAATAATAGAGATCGCATTTGGAGAGAATACATCTCTAAGGGTCTTTGCCAACCCAAAGGCCATACTTTTCCAAAAAGAACATTTGGAAAAGAGAATAGGAGTTTTCAAGCTAGATGGTTTGAGAAGCATGCATGGTTAGAGTACAGTGTAGCAAAAGATGCAGCATTTTGTTTTTACTGTTATCTTTTTAAACCCCTTAATTCCAACCGTCATGGAGATGATGTGTTTGTGAGTACTTGCTGCAAAAATTGGAAGAAAGCACGTGCAATTTTTAGTGAACATGAAGGTACAGTTAATAGCACATATGATCAAGCTAGAATACTGTTCCATAGGTTTAAAAATCAAAGGCAATGCGTTGAATACAATTTCAAGAAATATGATAAGGAAGACGAAGTCAATTATCACATTTGCTTCACTGCATCTTTTTATGTGATTCGATTACTTTTGAATCAGGGATTGGCTTATCGTGGGCATGATGAATCATCGCAATCTTCAAATAGGGGAAGTTTTATAGAGACACATGATTGGTATCGTTTGCAAAAACTAGAAGTTGTTGCGGTTACATTGGAAAATGCTCCTGGTAATAATCAGATGATTTCTCCCCAAGTTCAAAAAGATCTAATAAATTGTTGTGCGGTTGAAACAACTAGGGTCATATTAAAAGACCTTGGAGATCGCAAATTCTCTCTTTTGGTTGATGAATCACACTATATCTCGGTAAAGGAGCAAATGGCCTTGGTTCTTAGATACGTCAACAATGATGGAGAGATTATTGAAAGATTCTTAGCCTTAGTTCATGTCACTGATACTACTGCAAAATCTTTGAAGGAAGGGATAGATGCAGTATTTGCTAGTCATGGTTTGTGTTTGTCAAGATTGAGGGGTCAAGGCTATGATGGTGCATCAAATATGCGGGGTGAGTTCAATAGTTTGAAAACACTGATATTGAATGAAAATGCATCTGCCAGGTTTGTCCATTGTTTCACTCACCAGCTCCAATTAGTTATTGTGACTGTTGCAAAAATTCATAGTGCTGTAAGTGATTTTTTCAACATTGTCACTATGATTGTGAACACATGTGGCACATCTTGTAAAAGGAAGGATATACTGCGACAAATTGAGCATGAGAGGATCATCAAACGTCTAGAAAATGAAGAAATTCCAAGTGGGAGAGGTTTAAATCAAGAAACTAGTTTATGTAGACCGGGTGACACTCGATGGGGATCACAATTTACTACTTTGCTTCATTAAAACATATGTGGCCCTCAATAATTGAAGTGCTTGAACACGTTTATGAAGATGGTTCCAATCCGGATAGTAGAGGCATATCTAAAACATTGAGGATGAGAATTGAGAGCTATGTTTGTTTTTATGATGCACTTGATGATAGAGTTACTTGGGTTAACAAATGATTTGTCAACTGTTCTACAACAAAGGGATCAAAATATTGTGCAAGCTATGTCTTTGATTGATACAACTAAAAAGACGTTGCACGATTTTAGGAAAAACGGGTGGAACCAATTTTTGGAACAAGTTGAAAGATTTTGTGTGGCCAACTCCATTGATGTTATTAATATGGAAGATGTCATCAAATCTCGTGTGCGTATGAAGCGGTACAGTCGTGTAACTCATTATCATCATTATAAGGTGGAGATTTATTGTGAGGTAAGTCTAATGTCTACATTTCATTCAAATATTAGATTTAACTTTGAGATTTATTGTATTTTATCTACTCCCTTTGATATTTTCTTAACATTGGTAGATTCTTGATTTAATTATTCAAGAAATGGAGTATCGGTTTCCAGAAATAAATACAAAATTGCTTACTTGCATGAATTGTCTTAGTCCAAAGATCTCCTTCGCTAATTTCAATGTTGATAAATTGGTCCATCTCTCAGAACTTTACCTGGATGACTTTCTCTTGGAGTAAACGACTGACTCTTCCCTATCAATTTAGAACTTATATTAATGATATAATTGACAAGGCCAAGTTCTCCAATATTGAAGATCTTGGAAATCTAGCAAAGATTTCGGTTGCTTCTCGAAGAGATAAAGCTTTTCTGCTGGTGTATCGTTTAATTGAATTAACATTGATCCTTCTAATTGCGACAGCATCTGTCGAAAGAGTGTTTTCTGCAATGAAAATTATAAAAAATGATTTGCGAAATAGGATGGGAGACGAATGGATGAATGACATAATGGTGATATACAATGAGAGAGAAATGTTCAAAAAATTGATAATGAGACTATTTTATAGCTATTTCAAGCCATGGCAACTCGCCGAAAACAATTATCATCCATTAGTTCTAATATCTCTAAAAATGTATAAAGACATTGTAATTTGAATATTTTAGTTAACTTCATTTATGAATGTACTTTGTGAAATTATTTTTTGAATTAATTTTAAATTTGTGGGAAGTCTTCGCCGTCAGTTCATTATTGTCCAATCAGCCCTAACTCCAGAATATTCCTGGGTCTGCCACTGCTTTCACGCCTGCTTCGCATCAAAATTCACTGCCTAAAGACCAAGCCATGGATCGATCACAAAACCCCGGACAAGCTTGAGGAACTCGATGACGATCGATTTCTTAAAAGAGTTCTGGTTCTCTTCTCAATTGCTTCTGTCACTCCTTTTCTTGAATAGTTATTTTTTTTTAAATTGAATTTGGGGTCTGAGAAAGACAGAAATAGGATTGTTATGAGATGGGGGTCGATTAAGTGGCCTTCTTTATTGGATTTTCTTTTCTGGGTCTTTTGTGGAAATGTGCGTTTTTATCTTGCAAACTCTCATCGTTTAGAAGTTGAATTCGACTTTGGTTAGTTGAAGAAGCAAGAAATGGATGGTGTGTGTTAAGATAGGAAGAGGAGGTTGGCCGAGATAAGGGAAGCAGCGAAGACTCGGAACATTTGGTTCGTTCTGATTTTCTAGAAGACGAGAGGTTTCTCGAGCTCCCCCTGATGTGTGGGTCGTTGTGTTTCTGTCTGAAGACGGGTATTTTCTGGCACACTTTGTGACTTGAAGATGTCTGATTGCGTCTGTTTTCGGTTTTGCACTTGCAGATATCCAGAATGTAGGGTGCTTCTGCAATGCCTGGAAGAATTGGAACCCAGATATCCTGCCACAAAATTTGTTAAAATTACATCTACGGTGCAGTACGTAGTTTTGCCCGGAGTAGCACCCCTGAAGGTAGTTTGCATGATCTCAGACTAGTTGTAGCTGGAGCATTTTGGACTTGTATATAGTTTTGTACTCCTCTTTGCTTCACTAGGTATCTATTTTATTTACGCCTTATTGAATCTGATTATATGATGCTTAAAGCATCCCTTCCCAAATGTAGATGTTAATTTTGTAGCTTGTGTGTTTTGGATTTGTAAATTGTTTACTGCTTCTCTTTTCGTTTCACATATTTCACTTATAAGACAAGGTCATCGTATTCGAATGTGGTTCCTAGTCTTAGATTTATAAGAATGATGCCGTCTTGCTTTCATTGGTAATTGTAATGCAGTTTGTTCCTGGTTAGTACATAATTTCTCAAACATTGATGTACCAATGCTGCTGGTTATGATCTTTTCCATTAGCTTATCTCGTTTATTCTCTGGGCGAGTGTGTCAGATAAATACTGACGAGGTATCAGATAAATTTGTAAGATTTGCAGAGCACTAATATTCTTTCACTCGATTCAACCATTCCCCCGGGTGCCACAAATAAATCATGGACTGGACGGGAGGGTGAGCGTTTTCTTTTTCCATGTTGAAAAGGAATTTGACAATTAGTGAATAACACCTTCATTTCCAAGACAAACAAACATTTAGCCGATGCACCTTCCTAGTAGCTAGCCTAGAGCTTGATTTAACAGATTTCAGCCTCAAGCATCACAAAATTTCTTGATGAAAAGTCCATAGAGCGCCTAAAAGGAGTTTCTAGGAGCAAAAAACCAATGACTGTCATTCCAACAGCATTTATCCCCAAGCAAATTTTCATTTGGATCTCAGATCCATGGCAGTATTATGATGACCTCATAGAGAAGGTAAGCCTGGAGGAGACGCAAACCAGATGCCACTCTCGTAAACTTGACTTAAGCCTCAACTTCTTTCTTTTTTCTCTTGCTGGCATCATTAGTACCGTCCTGCTGCTGTTCAGCCTTTTTCTGAGCTCGAATCATGGCTCGTCTAGCCCGCGGTCGCATTTCTCTTACATTTCTGGGGGGCATCTCATATGGTTCAAGAGGTCGATCACCAAAAGGGTGATCATCATTAGCAAAAATCCTCAGTTTTCGATCTCTGTCCTGCACAAAGATGTGACAAGCAAAGTGTTTGCCAAATATTAAGGGCATGCTCCTTATGCGATACTTGAAATTAATAAATAAGGAAAAAATTATTTATCAAATCCAAAATGCCAAATGCTTATACGACTTTTAATTTTCTGAACACAGCATGTATGTGACGCAGTTTTTCTTCTGTTTTCAACTTTTACCAATATGACCAACCATTTAGCATAAAAGAAACAAAACCAAGAGCTAAGTTACATGCCAGCCCAACAAAGGTGGATAATAGGTTCAATGGATGTGTGTTGGGCATTGAATAGAAGGGATTACTGAGGCAATGAAGACTTACATGTACCCATCAACCTACATCACGATGAAGTCAAAACGCAAGAACGAGTAAAGTTTTAAGCAAATACAGTGTCTGGTACAACACTCACATCACGTAATTTATTTCTTGGAAGCATACGTAGGACAGCTTTCCGAATGACTTCTGTGGGATCTTTGGCCATCTGATCCTTTAAACTCCTTTCTTTGAGGTGGCCCACATAACTGATAGGTAACATTTGATAGGATATAAGAAGGTGACCCGTGATAGCGTTAGAAATCCAATTCACATGTTTCTACAATTAAAGTTACAGCATAAGCTCAATATGACACCTGGGAGGCTGGGACACTTAGCGGGAGTTTTTCTAAACCCCAAGCCTGCTATTCATACATTTTTCAAATTTCTTCAACAAAACGGTCATTGAATCTCATAAATAACAAAAGTCAAAATATTCAACTAAGAAAAGGTTCCAGCATAGTCGTCAAAACAAATAAGGCAAGCATTCAGTTTTTCAAGGTTTTATTCAGATGATAACTAATTGAAGCAGATAGTTTTCTATCATCTACGTGTCTGTGCATTCTAGATTTCGCAATTATGAACATGTGCACAATTGTTAGCAAGGGAAGGTGACACTTGCCCAGTGTGCCAGCGGTAGAACTTATCGGTCATTTTTCTTCCAGTAACACTCACATCCTTTGCATTAAGCACAATGCACATATCACCATCATCACGATTGGGGGCATATGTTGGCTTATCCTTGCCTTGAAGGACTACAGATATTTGGGATGCCAACCTTCCAAGGACCTTGAAGGAAAAAAGAATCACATTTTAAATCTTGAGCTTGAACAACCAAGAAAAGAAATGTCACCCCAAACATTTCGAAATCTTTAACTCATAAAGAAGTGCAGAAAAAAAAATTGTTTCAATACAATTTCTCCCTAACCAATAACATATTGAAATTGAAATTGCATTCTCTTCGGAAAACTCACAGACCAAGTATTTTTCCACATGATAACGACAATTAAGATTATCATTAACAAAGCCACGAGAAAAGAAAAGAGAATAAAACATAAGTTTTCACAAATGACTTTGATGACACAAAATGCAATTTCTAGCCTACAAATTCATAGAATATTGCGAAAGAGTGTGTATTTGAAGGAGATCCAGATCCTACTTGGCCCTTGGCATCAAATACTCTCCACCGCAGACCTTCCAAATTGATACGTCTCAGGCCAGCAAGTGCTTTCTGCAAGCAAAAATCACTTTAACTAAGCGTTAATCATCTAGAACTAAAACAACTGGCGTACCAGCAAGAACTCACATTTTCAATTTCCCCAGTCAAATCTATAACGCAAGAAGCTATCAGGTAAAAGACTTGGTACTATAAACCATAAGAATTACAAAATTTCCACCGCATAATAGGCAGGAGCTCAGAGGCTCTATTTTAAGAATTAGAAAAAAATCGACAGCCAAATGATGAAAAGTTGCAGCCAATTAAAACCCAAGAGTAAGTCATTTAATAAAATTAAGAAATTAACTTCGCGTGCATCAAACGACAGCCTGAATTATCATAAATACCCACTACAACAGGTAAAGGGATTCAAGGCAAAACTAGAATCTGAACATCTTTGGAAACGGGTTTTCACAGTTCAAGGGAAAACGCACCTTCATGTTACCCTGAAAGGATGTAGCTGCTTGAGTTGCCATTTTCGTGAAACCTTTTCCCACTTCTCTAACTAGTCTCTCCAATTTCCGCTACACACAAATCATTCACCTAAGTAAGCACCCGAGCAATTTACAAGTCACATATGCAAACGGACACGTGAAACAGATTCGAAGAGGTGTGATTCAGGGTTTGAAGGTCCAAAGACGCTGCGCCGGAGAGAGACTGAGAGAGAAGGGTTTTAATTTTACACGTAAACTTGGGCTGTCCAGTCCAGTTTTATTGCAATAACGTAACTTTTGGTTTTGAGTTAGGACTTGAGGACTAGCCAATATTCTTCATTCTCCACGTGTTGGTTTAATGAATGCGGATGGGAAATTAACATTTAGGTCAGTCTGGTCCAATGTTAATTAATAGAATAGAACATAACAAAATAGAACAAAATAAAAAAGTTTATAATAAAATAGAATATAATATAATAAAAAATTATTTAGAGGGATAAAAGGATTCATAATATAAGGTAGTGAAACATTGTTCAGAAGATTGATGGAATAGAATGGAATGCATAATAAATGACGATTATACTCTTGATATTAAAATGATTGTTATAAGAGGTTTAACGTTTTAATTTTACAACAGAAATCATGTCAAATTAAAAAGTCACGCACAGCCGTAACAAATAATTTTTTTATATATTTTCTATTTTAAAATAATAAAAATTTTATTAAAAGTTTTATTATTTTATTATTAATTATATATAATTTATTATTAATTATATAAAAATTGTATTATTAATTATTTAATAAATTTTATACTATTATATGTGATTTATATTTAAAAATATTTATTTATATTTTTATTCATTTAGAAATATATACAAACAATTAAAGAATAATTTTTTATATATTTTATATTTTCATTAATAAAAATTTATTAAAAGTTTATTTTATTATTAATTATATACAATTTTATTAATAATATAAAAATGTTATTATTAGGGTAAGAAGAAATAATGTAAAAATATTATTAATTATATACAAGAGGGTTAGGTTAGAAGAAATAATTGGTATTAAAAAAATTATTGAAGGTATATTAGCTAGTATGTATTTATTAGTTTACGTTTATCCTAAACCCTTCAAATCGGAGGTTTCTTATTTTCACTGTTTAAGATGGAATGGAACGTAAGATGAAATTCTCCACTTTCATTTCATTCCGTTCAATTCCATTATGATACCCTCAACTAAACGATGAAAGTGTGTTATGTTTCATTCCGTTATATTACTAAATCTCCAACCCTGTTTGATTGGATGTTAATTAATGAAACAGAACGAAACGGAAGGGAACGATTTATGATGGAATGGAATGTAATAAAGTGAAAAGTTGTTTGGTATGGATGGAAGGGTTCATAATATAATGTAGTGAAATATTGTTTAGAAGATGGATGGAATAGAATAGAATGTACAGTAAATGACTATTATACCTCTGATATTAAAATGTTATTAGAAGAGGTTTAGTACTATGATTTTAAAACAGAAATCATCTCTAACTAAAAAATCACGCACAACCGGAACAAATAATTTTTATATATTTTCTATTTTAAAATAATTAAAATTTTAATAAAAGTTTTATTATTTTATTATTGATTATATACAATTTATTATTAATTATATCAAAATATTATTATTAATTTATAAAATTTTTATTATTGACAATAGAAAATATAAAAAAAATTATTTTGTAATTGTCCATGTATACTTCTATATAAATAAAAATATAAATAAATAATTTTAAATATAAATAACATATAATAGAAAAATTTTATTAAATTAATAATAATAATAATAATATTTTTATATAATTAATAATATATAATTAATAAAAAAATAAAAAAATTTAATAAAATTTTTATTGATGAAAATAGAAAATATATAAAAAGTTATTCTTTAATTGTATTTATATATTTCTATATAAATATAAATATAAATTTTTAAATATAAATCACATATAATAGAATAAAATTTATTAAATAGTTAATAATAATATTTTATAAAATTAATAATAAATTCTATATAATTTGTAAACAATTAAAGAATAATTTTTATATATTTTCTGTTTTTGTTAACAAAAATTTTATTAAAAATTTTATTTTATTATTAATTATATACAATTTTTATTAATAATATAAAAATATTATTATTAGAGTAAGGAGAAAT
Source organism: Erythroxylum echinodendron (assembly GCA_027575705.1). Lineage (NCBI taxonomy): Eukaryota > Viridiplantae > Streptophyta > Magnoliopsida > Malpighiales > Erythroxylaceae > Erythroxylum > Erythroxylum echinodendron. The sequence goes on along the minus strand of JANZXR010000008.1, from coordinate 9,294,590 downwards.
AATATATAAATATTATTAATTATATGGAAGGGGTTAGGATTAGAAGAAATAACTGGTATTAAGAAAAAATTGTGAGGGTATATTAGGTAATATGTATTTATTAGTTTACATTCCATCATAAACCCTCCGAATCGGAGGTTTCTTATTTTCACTATTTAGGATGGAATGGAACGCAACATAAAACTTTCTGCTTCCATTTCATTCTATTATGAAACTCTAAACTAAATGATGGAAATGTATTGTGTTCTATTCCATTCCATTCCTAACCCTCCAACTAAACAAGCCTTAAAGTTGTTATCAAGCTTATAAATAGTTGCACCAAAGAAGAGAAATGTGTCTTTAGTCCCTATCTCACCGACTTTAATCTCAGCACTCCTTTAAAACATAATCAACGATCTTTGCTATCAAGTGTCTAATAATACCTAAATTTGAAACCTTTTCATCAGTTCCTTATACATATATACTACTTTGATATTAAGATTGATTAAATAAAATTTCACGTTAGCAACATTACCAACATAATAAGTACTGAACTATATTTGCAGAAAATGAAAAATTTGTGCACTTAATTGATATAATTTTTTTCTCTATAATATTGTAAAATTATGTGAATTTTCGCGTTTAAATTATAAATTTCCTTAATTTTATAATGAAACTTATTCTAATTATTTATAGGGTTATTTATAAAAAAATTCTCAAACTTTACTCAATTTTGGTAATACTAGTTTAAACTTTAAAAAGTGATATTCAATGCCCTAACTTTTAATTTGTTGCGAAAATAATCAAATGTTAAGCTTCTCATTAATGCCGCTGATGTGGCAAATCATGTGAGATTTGTTTACATGTCACATGTTTGACATATGTCCTTATTTTTTTCAACTCATCTCCTTAAAAATCAATTAAATTAAAAATTAAAAATTAAAAACATATCCCTATTGACGTCTGCTCTCTTTTGTTATTGATGATACAAAACTCTCCTCCATATTTTCCATTGTATATAGAGTGTCATTGTCTCCGGAGTGTCACTATTGTTTCTTTTACAATTGGGTGTGATTGATAGTGCTCTAGAGTGTCATTGTCTCTTGCAATTCAGAGTGTAATTGTGGCACATTTTTTGGAGGTGAGTTCATTTAATCCTAAGTTATTGTGTTCGAGAAAGAATTCAGTTTTGTTGAGATTTGCTTTTAATGCCAATATTCTCATTCTTGTGGCATCTTGATAAAGAAAGAAGGAAACTATCACATGTTCCCTTGAGTTTGATCATTCATCATTAACATCTTCAAATATTGCACTTAAAGTTGGAACCTTGACTTAAATATAGTGAACTTTGACTATATTTATGTTGCTAGTTCATCTTATGTAAACAATAAATAAGAGAGTTGATGTTGGCAGGAGCAGAAGGGGACTAAAGTTCGATGGAAAACCAATCTTATATTTGTGTTGATTAGGAAGATTTATGACTTTATTCTTTAGCATATTAGTGAAGCAATTTATATGTATGGAAGTATGTTAAAAAGAGAGAGAGAATAAGGGGTGGTACAATTTGTAAAGCCAATACCATATCAATTGAAATAATGTTCCTTTCTAGAAGATATCTTGATACATCCATGTAGTTGAGATATTCATTTCCTAAACCTAAGACTATCGTATAAAATTATAACTGGAATAAGTAGTGATGTTGCTACATTGGTTTTACATAAAAAAAAAGAAGGCTTATAATAGGGTTATAATGCTTATCCAGCAAGATCAGTTAGCGCTGGAATTGGAAAATTTTGTGTTGGAATTGGAGCTAGAGTTGAGGTGAGGGATACTTTTGTTAACTTTGGAGTTAGCCTTGGAGAACTTTTGTTTTAGGTCCGAGAGTAGTGCTTGATTCTTTAAGTTGTGAGGATGTGCTTTCTTCCTTAACCTCTCATTATCTTTTATAAGGCTTGAGATTTTTTTGTAATTAACCTTTATTTATCATATGAATTACCCAAAATTCATGTTTCCAAACCAAGGAGATCATAATATATGTTCTCTTTATTTTTAACACAGTCTTTATAGCCTTCTCTATTTATTTATTTCCTTCTTAATTTTTCTATAGAATTAGCAGTTAAGAAAATAAGAACGTCTCAAATTTCTAACGAGGTCTAACTTAGAAATTCCACCATTTTAATGATCACAAGATATGGTTTAATTTAATAAAAGATGACATCTAACTTTAGTATTGAAAGAACAACTTTAAAATTAAAGGGTTTTCGACATAACCCAAAAGCTTAATCTTGTTTGTTAGATTGAGTTCTAAATCTTTTTACTTGAATTCGATTAGAAGATATCTA
>JANZXR010000008.1:9281173-9292169 GCA_027575705.1 Erythroxylum echinodendron | reverse complement strand
GAAAATCCTACATTTTTTTCTACAATTTTTAAAAAATAGTCAATAAAAATTAATTTTTTGATTGTAATTTTAAAAATCATCGCTAAATATAATTTTAATCGCTAAAAGTAAGCTTACTTTTTGCGATGATTTTAATAATTTTCGCTAAAAGTAGATCCTTTAGTAACGAATTTTAAAATCATCCCTTAACGCTAAAAGTTGACCTTTAAGCAACGTTTCTCTTAGCGGATCCTTTAGAGAGGATTTTTCTTGCTAAAAGTTGACCCTTTAGCGACATTTTCTCGCTAAATGTATGTCAAATGTGCCAAATAAAGAGGAAACGAAAATGAGATTGACCCTTAAAATGAAAAGCTTTAAAAGCCTAAAGCACCCATCTCTCATCTGGTATTTCTTTCTTCTTCCTCCATGAAAACGCCACACCCATATCTCATCATCTGCTTTCTTCTCATTTGCTTTATGGCCTATTTGGAATTTCTTGACAATACCCCTTCTATTTACAAAGGGTTGTTTCGGACGAGCAATAGCACCTCCCCATATGATCGATCTCACTTTGCGATTCAGAACCCTATTACTAACTCCAACTTCTTCAGAATCCAAGTTCGCCACAAATTTCATCTTCCAACTTGTCAACCTATGAAACCGCAAGTCTCGTCTTCCAAAACTCCATCTTCGTATGTGATAATGGTGGCAAAGATAGAAGAAGAGTTGAAGGAAATCAGGTCTAAGAACACAGAGGAAATCAACGAAGAGGTTGTTGATCTTAAAGGCTACCTTTTTATGCTCCAACGTTAGAAATCGACACCTAACGAGTTCAAGTCCAACGAGTTTCGCCGTATACACAAAAGGGTTTGTGCTTCTTGATTCCATTTTCAAGCCCTTTTGCTGTTTACGGATTTTTTATCTGTTGCAGTTGGTAAAATGTGAAACTCAAGCTTTGAGTTTTCCTTTTATACTTATATGGCGAGATACTTGTTGTGCAGTAATTTTGTTTGGGTTACTAGTATCACGTTGTGCTTTTAGTGAAGCTTGATTAGCTTAGAGTTGCTAATTATGATGTGTGATATGTGACAAAAACGAATTACAAGCTTGGTCCATGTACCTGGAGATGGGAATTTTCTGGTTTATGTTTTGGACAGTGAATCAGATGTATGCTCTCTATAAAATTAGGTGAGAGTTTACGTAAAAGTTGAAAGAAAATAGAGGCGGAAGTGATTAGGTGCTTCTTCTCATGCCATAATGATAATATATGCTAAAGAGGGTTTTGGTTTTAAGCAAGTTTTAGAGTTTCTAGTGATATCAAGATTAATATTCCCATAACGATGGCTTTTATTTTGCTTATATTTTTTTTCATTTTTCACTTTTCCAGTTGTTGAATGCTAGAAAGGAGGAATCTTAATGTTTGTTGATACTAGATATGCACTAGAAGTTGTAATTTTAGTTTTTTTAGTAACTATTCTTGGTTACTATCATCCTGAGTGCTGCCTTGCTAATATTCTCACAAACGACGATGGCTCTCAAGACCATTTAGTATGGATTGCGTGAGCAAGAAAGTCTATATAAGCTCAAATGATGTTGACCATTTAGTATGGATTGCGTAAGCAAGAAAGTCTGTATAAGCTCAAATGATGTTGATTGCTTGCTTACTCTGGGCCAAAAGGTTAATCCCAAGTTGTCTTGGAACCTTTTGAAATATTGTGTATCAATGTGAGCATAGCATTAGGTATTGTGATGTCTTTCTCTTGAAGGTTGGTGTTAGTAGAAGGGAGGACCTAAATGCCAATCTTTGAGGAATTTAAATGGTGCCTCATATGCTTCATAGGTTACATATTTAACATTTTTGGGGTAAAACTATGAATACTTTATGTTACTTCATTAGTGAAAGGGAAAAGTGGATTGAATAGGAATAGGACCTTTTAAGAGTTAAAATGATGATTATTATTCAGCATTTTTATTTGTAATGATCTTTCTGAATTGGATATAAACATATCTTGTAGTAAGTCAATTACTACATTTGACTAGTGCTAGTGAAAGTAGATGAACGCGCTGCTTTGATGTTTGTTTTATAAATGTTGATGATAGATATTGAGCTATGTGGATAATGAACCAGATGCTGTGATAATTCATCCTTTATATACCATTTTCGACTTCTTTAATTGTGGTTAAAAATAAAAAATTACAGATTGCTCGCTTGCTTACTGTTAAGCTAAAAAGAGAAATTAAGGAGGGGGGTAAATAAGAGGTTGTCAAGAAAGCTCGACAGCTAATGGAAGAAAAATATAGTCGTTAGACCACCTCCATCTTCGAAAAAGTTGCAAGAGGAAGAAGCTCTCCACGTGAGTAAAGACTTGCTTTTCTGCATCTGGAAAATAATATTCTACAGAATAGTCGCCGAAAAGGTTCAAAATTTGTTGGGGAATTCTGGAAGGTTCTTCCAGATGCAATTCGTGATGTCACTGATCTGTTTAGAAAGCCAACTAAAGCCCACATTCTTGAAGAAGCAGAGAATAATATGCTTTGATTATATTATTCAAGATCTAAAGAGTAGCATTTCTTATTTCTTGATAGGTTCATGAGACTAAAGAGTAATTGTCCTATGTAAACTGACCTTTGTATTTATTATTTTGTCTATAGAATTGTTAAGGCTATAATTAAAATCTTGTATATGATGAATATTCTTTTTGTTGATATACTTTAATGATATTTTACTTTTCTTATACAATGTTTCAAATTATCAATTTTTTTAATAATAAATTAATAATAAAAAATCTAAATATTATATACAATAATATAAATTAAAAACGCCACAAATGATTGTCGTTAACATGGTATAATATTTTGTTAAAATGTATATTAAAAATTTGACTATATTTTACAAAATATACTTAAAAAATATTTGGCTATGTTTTCAAAAAATGTAGCTAAAAAATTTTGGCTACGTTTTTAGAAACGTAGCTAAAGACATTTAGCTACATTTATGAAATGTAGCTAAAAACTTTAGCTACGTTTTTTGCTTTTAGCTACGCTTATGAAATGTAGCTAAAAACTTTAGCTACGTTTTCGAAAATGTAGATAATAATTTTTAGCTACGAAACATAAGCATGGTAAAAAAGTATTGGCAACGATTTCCTAAATATTGTTAATAATTTTTCGCTACGAAAATAAAGGGTTGGAAAAAATTATTAGCAACGATCAAAGAAAAACGCTGCCTATAGTTTTCGGCTACGGGGATTCAATGACATTTTTGGTGACGAAAATAAATCATCGTTAATTATTATTAGCAACGATTTTAAGACTTTTAGTAAGAAGTTTTTTTGTAACTAAATGTAGTTTCTGATGTGGTGACCGTAGTTTGCTAATGGCATCTTAAGAGCATTTTTTACTTGAAAAAGAGAATTTATAGTAGACAATTTTTTATATTAAAGGGCCTAATTTAGCCATGGTAGTGGTTGATGTGGATTTTAAAATTAATCTCTAATTACTTTAGGGATTTTAATTGAAGCTGGCGAGACAGTGACGCTTCTACTTATTAATATATAAATTAATAATTTATCTATAGATAAAGTGCTTTTTTTAATTCAATAATTTTATATTTGGTCAGTTAAAAATGTATAGATCTAATTGATCCAATATAAAATAATGTTGGTATATTTATAGCAGTTTTAAATTTTTAATTGCAACTAGACTCAAATTTTTAATTAAAAAGTTTCATAATTAATTATATTTTATAACTTTATAAAAAAAACTATTTAATTTTTTAATAAAAATAACATTAAATAATGGAAAAAAATATTTTATTATTTATAATATTAATAACTACTTAAATTAAGGACATAACATTTTTAAAACAATTTTCTTTATATATCAAAAGTATTATTTTTAAAACTAATAAAATAATATTATGTCAAATACATGTCGCATGTTATAAAATCTTTCTAGTAGTTAGAAGTAAAGCCACGTAATATAGACTTTTTTAAATTTTATGTGTCAGCAAAATTTCTAATAAGTTTAAATGTTATAAACCTTTAACGCATGCCAAATTAGGCAGAAAAAGATGGGAGCTTTGTCACTTAATAGCTCAATTTTTGCAGAATACTAGGCACTTAGAAGAAAGAGTTCCGACTGTCGGCTTGCTCTTAACACAATGTAATACTGACGTGAAGATGACATTCTACTAGTATCGGATCCCTGGATGTTGGCATTTGATAGCCTGCATCATCTTGTGGTTTTACCACAACCAATAGCTTACATAAGAACAGGTCTTCTGATGACACCAAAACGAAAAGTTGCGTGTGAAAAACATCCTCAGAGTTCTGTTTCAATCTATACAAACACAATCACTAACTTTGGTTATGGACCATGATTAGCTATTATACAGGCAAAACTAAGACACTTGAAACATTAAAAAGTTCATAGTGCATGGAAGCATATCATATTACGGAAATGAAACAAGGTTCTCTCCAGGTTTGTGTGAAACAAATTGGAGTCCTGCTTCCATGGACCTTCAAGATGCCCTGTTCAAGAGAAAGCTGAAGCCAGAACCTCATAACCATTATTCAAGAAATTTTTGATCTAACCGTGTTGACCCAGCAATGTTTCCATGCCTGGTATTGTGCACCAAGAATGTGAAGAACATTCGCTGTGTTCTCACTGATCAAAGTTCAACAATTTGCTCGTTATACAAATTGGCTAGTACTATATTACGTGTTCATCCTCAAGTGCCCTTGTAAATGCCTGTCCTTTTAATAGTATAACCAAAAGGAACAGCATTTATGTGTCGACCAGGCAATTATACCACCTTTTTACGCTTCTGAAATGAGTAAATGAGATTGTTATACTATCTGCACCACTCTCGTTGCTCCAGTCCAGGTCGAGGACCTTCAATACTTGATTGCATCATCCCCTGCCCCTTGAGACATCATTTTCATAATTTTCTTTTTCAAAGTCTTATCGAAGTCAACATAGGACAAGGATAATATCTGGTTTAGTAACAACTTTGCTCCAGATTCCTTCACTAACGCATACCTTGGCTTTATCCTCTCTTCCAAGCTGTAACCAAAATATTGTGGAAATTTGACTAGTTCCTCATTGGAGTAATCCATTGTCAAAAAGAATTTCCACTTTGGTACCAAATTCTCTTCCAAGCTAAAAGTACACAAGGCCCCATATCTAGATATCATAGACCCTATTTCCGTCACGCTGTAACCCCTTTCTAAGAAGAACTGTACCACAGGCTTCAAACTGGTTTCTATACTAAGACCAAAAGCCTGTGGACATCGGTAAAGAAGATTAGCCACATCAACACCCAAAGTATTGAAGTACTCAGCAGTAGGCCGCAGTTTCTCCTCTACGCTGTAACTTATTATGTTTGGACAACGAGTCAACATCTTACCAATGTGTTCTGATGAGAGGCCCATCTCCTGAAGGAAACTTATGGTCACCTCAATCTTTTGCGTGCTGTAAGTAAGAAGTGCTGGGAAGCGGTATATAACCTTTGCCCATTGTTTTTTGTCCACGCCTAAATTTTCTAAAAATGCCATGGTGGGAATAAGGTTTTCTGATAGGCTAATTCCACATAACTGAGGCCTTTTGTTGAGGATTGTAGGAAGATCTGACTTAGCAATTCCAAGATCAAGAAGAAACTCAACAACTGGCTTAATTTTCCCCTCCAAGCTGTAGTATGCAAAAGCAGGAAATCTACGTGTGATTCCCTTGATCTGCTCAATATCCATGCCCAGCTCTATGAGATAAAGGATATGTGGAGGAAGCTGTCCAGTAGGTCCCAACTCACTTACTCTAGATACAGCTTTTAGCTTCTTGGAGTCCGCAGTTAAATGGGTAGAAGAAATATGTGTAATAGGTCTGGCTTTAACCGGTGTATTTGGAAAAGTTTCCACTAAGTTTACCAGAATATTTCCATGCTCTTCAAGGAGGGATTCAAGGTAAGGAATAAGAGCATCCCTGATCTCAAGAGTTGTGAGTTCTCGACCTACAATATCCGGTGGAGTTCATGGTTAGTACCACGGCATTGACTGAATCATAAGCAAATAGAGATATGGCCAAAATGCAATCGAACCTACTAGATACCGAGATTTATGAATAATATGAAGCCTTGAGACAAGGTGATCTATAAAATGGTCTGACTTGTTGATAGTTCTTGCTGCAACTGCCTTCCTCACACCTTGTTTCTTTAAGAACAAGGATAACACGGCCCTGGCTTCTTCCTTTTCTGCTGCCAACAGAGTGGGAGACAATGGTCTTGAGCTGAAGACTCCATCTATTTCAGAATCAGCTATTGTCATATCAAAAAGAATGATGAAACAGTCAATGCCAAAAACACATGGTAATAAGACCAGAACAAGCACCACTAACTCCTTACCAAGGGACGCTCGACAAGAGAAAGCTTCTCTTGGAAAAGAGATTTGGGTCCTGTGGAAATGTTATGTCAATGTCAGCACAGTTTTGAAAAGGGGAAAAACAAAACAATGAAGGTATACATGCTAAAAGAATCCCCAAACAAAGCCGGTCCTGCTTAAACCATACTTCAGAAAACCAAAGTCCAACTTCTGCAAATTGTAATGGCAAATGACAAGCCATATTACTTTTCCAAAGATCATTTGAAAACGGAATTTTGCTAAAATATTGCTCTACTTCAAGTTAATAAAGTAATTTTGCTGATTCATCCCTTACAGATGTTGAAACACTCCAAAACCGAAGAGAGGGCTTTCTTAAACAACTAAAGGTATCAAAGATTATGGAAAACAATGAGCCATATTCTACATAATTGAATTTTTCTCCACCTTTCTGTTTTCATTGTTTAGTTTTTGAGCACTTTGCATAATATTAATTCATACTCGGAGGTGCTTTATCAATTATATTCTTTCAAGAAATAAGAAGCCACAAAAGAAAGAACCTCAAAAATCAACCAGCTAAAAGCACGCACAGTTTGATCACAAAAATAAAGATAACTAGTTTTAATGTTATCTTCTTTCCCAAATCCTCGGAAAGGTCTTTCCTGAACTCCCCACCCCCAGTGCTACAACCCCAGAAGGAAGAAGAATGGAAATGAAAACTTGGAGCTCAGTCATTGACATACCAAAACATACAGTAAAACCTGCCCAATAATGACGGGTTTAGCAACAACCCCATCCGAAATCTTAAACCAATTACACAATTACTGATAGTCATTACAACCTAACCAACTAGTTCCACCATGGTCTCCCCGAACATGAACTTATAGAGAAGTGACAATTGTGTACCAGCTAAATACATTTGTCCTAGAATCAAACGAGCGTTTAGAAGAAAACATAAACCAAAGTAACTTTGAATTGAAAGAATCACCTTGAAATAAAGAGAACTCCTCTGCATGGGTATACAAGATTAGAAGAGGAAAATGCAGTGAAAGCATCCATTTTTTATTGTCAGATTTTCTGGGGTTGGCTTGAACGATAAGCTAGAGTTGAGGTACCAGATAATTCCTCCGATGGGGTCTAAGTCTAACGACGCTATTTTTCGTGTGGAGTGACCAAGCTTGTGAGTGTGAGAGAACGACAAGGAGGAGAAACGTCTGGTGCTGGTTCATGTTTGAGTTCGCGTCAGATATCCAGCCCCTGCAATCTAACTGTTTTAAAATAATAATATTGAAACGGATAAAAGATAGAAAGTTTTTGTTTTACTTATTTTAAAATATCTTATATAATTTAAAATTATTTAAAATTTTATTATGATATTTAATAAAAATATCTGTTATATTATTAAATTATTTTTATTGAAATTTATTTAATATAACTATAAAAATTTCATTAACCGTAATTTTAATATTTTAATTATAAAATTAATTTTAGAATAAATAAATTTAAAAACAAAATTTTAAAATAAGAAGTATTTAGTTAAAAGTGTGTTCAAATTTTTTAATTTTTATAATTAATTTACTTTTTATGCTTTGGTTGGATGAATTATAAAAACTGAAACATAATAGTTTTTCATACGTAAATACCGATCATTATGTTTTAAAAAATTATAGTTTAGGCATTCAGGTCAGAAGCTGCCATTTTGAAGTCTAATATGTACCTTTCGAAATCTAATATGTACAGACTGGGCTCTCATTTTTTCAGTGATAATGGGTTAGATCGACTCGGGCTGGTCTTCTTAGATTGCGATTTAAGCTTGACATAAAGTCCAATCAAACATGACTTAATTCAATTTGACCCAATAGACCCGACCCAGCCCAATCCAAAAGTTTCAACGTTATAAATGTCATACTAGACTCGATATGGATTTGGTTTTAGTACGGTACAGATGGCAGTATTAATCAATACTAGGTATCGTTTTAGATAATTTTTAGAATTTACAAAATAGTCTTTAAATTGTATAAATTTTCAAAATAGTTTCTCAATATATTATATTATATAATTTATAATTTTAAATCAAATATATCTCAAAAAATCATAATCATATAAATCTAAAATAACAATTATCTTTTTATTTCTATTAATATTACTTTTCACATATCTTACATATAAACAATAACTACAATTAATATAAGAAAAAGATCAATTAATTATCATACAGATATAAAACTAAGAATAATATACGTCCATGACCCCATAAACATTACAATGACAATTCGTACCGAGCAACATATCAAAGAAGAAGTAAACTTGACATAAATATACTTGCAATTAAAAGTTTATAATTATATTGCCTATATAAAATTTAACATGTACACCAAATAACATGTCAATACTTTTATATTTAAGATTATCTTCTAAGTTACTCTTATCTATCAAACTCAATTCTTCAAAAACCCAACAATCCTCTAAAAGATCGATATGGTCAAAGGTAAACTGGATCTACAAAACTATTTTTTCTGTTATATTCAACTTACGAATGATAGTAAAATACCTTTCCATAAGCTTTAAGTTGTATCGAACGATATGGATAAATTCAATTATGTTTCAATTCCTTTCATACTTTAATGCACTCACACATTGACTTAAAATTTTCATTGGTGAAATCAATGCAATTTTGAAACATCACTCTCAAATTGGTCCCACTAAGCAAGTGTAAGACAACAAAGTAATATTATAAAAAACAAATGATGATTACTTTCTAACAAGTAACAAAGGTGAAAAGTTATATATAGACCAGGATTATGCTTATCTCTTTGACGATGAGCAATGGACATCTTAAAATCACCAAAAGCATGCCTATGGAGATCTTGCATCATCTTATGGGCAATAATTGTTATAATAGTTAACGACATTCTCCTATTAACTTCAATCTTATTTGTAAATTTTAGTCTAAAATAGACACTAGAATTCAAAAATACCCAACTTCAAACATTAGAGAGTAAATTTGTCTTTCTCATCGCTCATTGGTGACTTTAAGATAACATGTATAATGTTACAAAGGTCTTCTTAAGCACCGAACTTATCGCAAGTTACGCCTACTCCTTTGCACGACAATCCCGCTTAAATCCGTTTAAGCAAGACTCAACCAGTCAGCCTTCTCCATGTGATCGTCGACCAACAATCGAGATCTCAAACACCTCACGATCCTCGCAGTGTTTAACTCTCGCACTCGCAAGAAACTACAGAAGCAATTAGAATAATCAAAGGCAGCAATAGAACAAAGAAGAGATAATGCAAAACCTTATGTTACTTTCCGCAAAGTATATAAACGAATGCTCTCAACTCTCTGTATCAAAAGCAAAGCTCAAATGAGCTATATATAAGCATCAAGGTTTAGAGAACAAGTAAGAATCCTAACATAACTCTACTATTTAAGATCACAATTTTATCCTAGAAGATTACATCCCCATATAAATACGACTATATCTAATAAGGCTTATCTACATCCTAATTAACAAGATAAAAGATTACACATGATCTATCCCTATCCATAAAGATGTACACTATCTTCAGATGATCCTCCCGTGTGGTTTTTATCCTTTAAAGCTGATGTTTATCCTCTGTGATCTTATCTGCCACAATCTCCACGATCTTTATCCATTGATGATTAGTCATCTAAGTCAAAGCCAGTCATAACACACTGATCCGATCCAATGCTTACTTATATCAAGTATTAGTTATGGTCCGTCTATTTGAGCGCCTACTAAGTCCTTAGTCTATTAAGAACTTAGCCTTAGCCTTGTCAACTCGTACATGGTGTGAAACTCTACCAAAACTTGCACCATGCTTAATCTAACGTCTTAAGTCACCTTGGAGCTTTCACATGCCACCATCATGTGCATGATCCAGTTAACCTTCCATCCAAGGCTCATCTCCGGCTAGCTGTGAAGTGCCCTCATATGCTAAGGGGCTAACAAACCACCCCCCACCAGATGAATTCGACGTCCTCGTCGAACTATTCTAAAGGTAGGTGTTCACCTAATCCTCAAACTGTCACAAGGTCGTATCTTTCTCACATGTAACTTCCGTAATTGACTTTCCTTTCTATTGGATTAAGAACTCTGTCCATCGGTTCTTTTTATACTACCCTATTGTTCGGTGATCCAAGATCTTCTCTACTTGATCCTCGAATTGTTTTCTCACAACTGGTGGATCTCTCTTCACTTGTCTCATATTTGGATCTATTACATCCTCATGGTAAGGCTTGAGAAAACTAATATGGAAAGTAAGGTGTACTTTTAGTCTCTCAGGCAACTTCAACCTGTATGTCACATTCCCTACTTTACTTAGCACATCAAACGGTCCATTGTACTTTGGCACCAATCCACAATGCACTTACTTGCTCAAGATCTTCTTCCAAATTTGTGGGGTAACTTTTAGCAATACCTTATCTCCCATATCGAACTCTAAAGGTTTCCTCTCTAAGTCCGCTTGCTTCTTCATCCGTCGAGAAACCTTTTGAAGACCATCCCTAGCCTCATCTAACAGACTGCATGACACTTGCCACCTATGTAACATCCTGTCACCTATACATACGGCTAGAACACATAATTGTGAGACATTTATATGACTTAAGCTAAATGAAC
>JANZXR010000008.1:9266518-9280090 GCA_027575705.1 Erythroxylum echinodendron | reverse complement strand
AATAATAAGAATAATAATAATAATAATAATAATAATTAAAAAATAAATAAATAAAAGAGTTACAATTAAACTATTCTAACAAAATAATTATATAAATACTTTTTATCATCGATATATTTTGATTAATTATTTAATTTAAAACTATTTGATCTCTTAATTTAAATGAGTAATATAACTAACCAAAGAATTATTAAATAATATTAGAAAAAGATTAAAAATTTTTGTAAATATTAAATAATCAACTTTTAATGCATGATCAATAAAACCCAAATACTAACTATTAAATAATCAAGTTTTAATGCATAATTACTAAACCATATGATTTGGAGAATAAAACAATGTCTCCTTTTTGAATTGCATGTTTACTGTAAATAGATGCAGCATTTCATAAGCATGAGTATTTGAAATTATCAAGGTTAGGTTACTACCGCTTGCTTGTTCAGTTGTTGTGTTGTTTTTCCATCTAGAGTTAATAATGAAGCTAAAAGCTCTTTTGTGCTATTTCCTTACGATGCTTGGGGTGCATCTCATGTTACCTAAAATATATTTTGAAACCAACCACGTTTATTAAAGAAACAAAGATGAATTTGTTTATGTTTTCATCAGGTTCGAATAGGCTTATGATAATTCATTTGGCATTCTTTCTTGGTAACTAATTTCAAATAACGAATTGTTTCAATTATTCTCATTCTTTTAGAATTCATTTGTAATAAATTAAAAAAAAAGTTGGTGTGTGCTGCAGTATAATTATCAAGGTTAGGTTACTACAACTTGCTTGTTCAATTACTGCTCTTTGGTAAATGGACATGCACAGCAGTACATGTTTGCGTTATGCCTTGACTGGCCTATGACACCATAATAACAGAGAATTGTCATCTGAACTATTGAAGCTTCTCAGCTTTTTATGTCAATCTAGAGAAGGTAATAATGCGTCGAGATTTCTGTTAAGCTGACTGACAACTACAGGAGCCTGAAACTGGATTTGCTTCTTCTTTGGAATGGTGACATTCATCAAGTCAATAGTTACCCCTTTCACTTTTCACTAGCTTGTCTAAGCAAAGTTCAGCTCATCTGATCCTCATAAGAACAAAGTAGAAGCATATTGAATCAATGTACGAATTAAATGTGTACAACCAAAAGCCTGCACATGCTGATAAATTTTGAAAATAATAAATTCCACAAAGAGTTCCTGATCCACTTTAATTTTTAAGGTTACTACATCCTTAATTCATATGAATTACTAAACACTAAGGAAACAGAGGAATCTTTTTCCTTTACCTAAGTAAGGGAGCTACTTAAAACAACATACCAGATATGGCTTGGCACTTTTGCAGTTCCATAGATACTGATATGCTTTGTCCTGGCTTTAAACACATACATGCAACAAACACAAGAATAAACAGAGAAAAAAAGAAGTAAAAAACAGTACAAGTTTCACTTGTATATTAAAATATGTGATTCAATGCAGACAACAAATTGATAATAAGTGTTGATGAAAAGATAGAAAAGTTGAATGCCTTACAAGTAAAGCCAAAAATAGATATGTTAAGAAATGACAGGATCAACAATTAAGTGAGCTCAACTCAATATTCAATAACTCGCAGCTCAACTCGCAGCATCTGTCAGTAATCCTACTAAAGAATAAGAAGTTAAATTTTTCATTAAGGTTGAAAGCGACAATAGCAGTAGAGTTTAAATTTCAAAATCCTAGAGATTTGACCAGCACTGAGTTACGTAAAGTTGTATGAATGTCATGGAAATAGATATCAAGAAGATCCGAAGGAATACAACAAGCACTGCTCCACAAATACCCTTTGTAAAGATACAAAGTAGAGCAGAGACGAAGGAAAGAAGGAAAGAAGGGTATTGATTTAGATGCAATACCTTAAATGAAGTTACTTTTCTCCTCAATATGCTCAAGAAGCAAGAACATGGAAGTATCAAGGTCTGCAATAGGTATTATTACTAGTAAATTCAATACCTATTCTTATCTTCTGCAGAAAATTTATGAACAAATATGAATTTTAGTTAAGCTTCGTTGCTGAAAATCATAGCAGAAAGTTTACCACACTCATTGTAAGCAGAGATCCTATCAATGACAACACCAAACCTGAGAGAAAAAAATGAAAGTTTTATTTAAGTAATGGAACCACAATCTAGCAGTAAAAGACTAATCCTGTATTGCTTCACAGAAGCATGGGTAGATTTAGTAAAATCGAAACGAACTGAAAAAAGGGATTGCAAGACCAACAACCAAGCTGGAGATCACAAGGACTATCCTAATGCAGATAGCATAAAGATGAGACTTCACATGGTTTGAAGGTAACAACTCCTCCAGACTCATCGCCACAGGAGAAATAGTTATAGCATATATGCTTTAGATTAAGAAGAACTGGTCTTCTTTATAGTTCAAGTGTTAAAAGCAAAAAAATTATAACTTTGATTTTTCTGAAGTTTGAATTATAATTTTTGAAAAGGATATTTGGTGAATGGGTTGATGACCTACAGGAACATACATTTTAATCAGATTCTTAGAGTTCTTTAAGAATTATCATAAATATTAAAACTAAGAAAAGTTAAAGATCATACAATCATCCAAACAGCAATCTTTGAGGCAACAAGATTTTGGGGCAAATTGAGAGTGTACTGAGATTGGATTGATTCTCCAAACATATTATACCCCATAAAAGCAACTCCAACATACATTAGAGTGCAAATATCAAAGCTGCAAAGTTCAGTGAAGATTTGGTAAAAACTCTGATTTTCTATGACAATGGAAAGTGACAATGATAATTCCAACTTACCATGTCAAGAGAATCACAGGGAATTTGCTCGGTTGAGCCACGGAAGAATAAATGTTTGGGACGATGGCATGCTCGAAATAGCAAAAACTATAGAGGCCAATAGCAACAAAAAGTGTTCCAAGGTTTAGCAGTGTCCCTTGGCTACGAACACCAACTTGATCAACCAGACCAACCCAAAACAAGGAGAGGACCACCACCATTGTTGAAATCACTCCACCAACTAAAGGAAATATACAAAACAGTAAACAAATCCTGTGAGAAAACTGGTTTTTGGATATGAGACACTCACCAGATGTATCAAAGGTGAGGAGAGTCGGAGGCTGAGGGTGGAGACGTGAGATCGGAGAAAATTCTAGAGAACCTACAGAAATGAGAACAACGAAGAGCATGAGGGGCACAATAGTCATTGTCAAACAGCTAAATTAGTTGTTTCTCCGAAACGCTCCAATTTTGAGCTTTTCATAAAACTGCTGGTTGGGTTGAATCAGCCAACCCAACCAACTATTTACCAAACAAGTTTAATAGTTTATTCTTATGGTTAATTAGTTGAAATAGATCAATCAGCTAAAAAAAGCTGATGAGCTCTTTACCAAACAAGGCCAATGTCTACTAAAGGAATGTCGCATTCCCAACTTCTTGTTTGTATTGAAACCGAGTGAAGTGACAGAGAATTTGACACGTAAACCATTTGTTGACTTAATTCTGTAGCATAGAGTCGGAGTTACCATGATGGGTTCCTTTAATTGCTTAATTAGCTGACAAAGACTTTTCAAGAACCTGGGACATCTAACCTTATATTCTTTAGCATTTCATCTGCCCTTAATTCTCATCTGAAATTATGTAATGTAAGGGAATTGAATGCCCACAAGCGAACATTTGTTTTGTAGTTGAAGAGCCATTTCCAATCTCCCATTTTGTATGAGATTGCATTTATCACATCAATAGTGTTGGAAGCTTTGATGAGCTCCAAATAAAAGAACTTTCACAAAATATATATTTATATTGATAACAACACACACAAAATACAAATATTTCTCTCTAAGTGCTACTACACTCTTCCTCTCAATATTTCTTTTCTCACAAAGAGCTACTGCTCTCAAAACACTTCTTCTTCTTTCAAATACTCTCTCTCTTCTTTTCTCTCTTCTCTCTTCTCTCTCATTCTCTACATATAAATGGTTACAAGAACACATATATATAGACATGCTAAAGGACTTCAAATACAATTTGGCTACTTTTTACATTAGTTAACTCATTCTTATGTTCAAGACTTCAATTTTAATTTGATTACTTCTTTGACTCATCCTTATCTACAAGACTTTAAATTCAATTTGATTATTTCTTTAACTCATCATTTTCTACAAGACTTCAAATTTAATTTGGCTACTTCTTTGACACATCAAATAACTCAACCTTATCCATAACGAAGGAGAGTTTGTATTTCCTAACAAATAGTCGCAGGGACAAGAAGTCATGAACGCTACTAATTTTACGAAGAGCAGGGAAAATATCATTTACAGCTACTGTAGATCAAAACCTTTACAATGGAACTCCATGGTACATCCTACTTAACAGCGAAGTACTCAGCTAATAGAACTAATCTACTATCTGAACTTTTATCCCTCAAGAGCTTGCCTACGCCCTCTATTTACCACAAATGGCCTCCTTTGTCACTAATCTTATGCCTCTGATCCAAAGCTCGGCCACTTCAGTGCCACCATCACAGACGAAGTGCAGCTCCTTGTTCTTGGTGGTTAAAACATGAAATATACCAGGTACGTCTGCATCACCAGTGTTCTTTCTGTTCCTCTGGAAGGCAGGGCTTGGACCTAGCTCCGCCTTTCGGCATACAACATTTCTTTTGTTTGATGTACCCCATTTTAGCACTCCAGTATCTGCAACCATTACTATTTGTTTCTCATGAGGAGCTCCCTTTCCTCCTTTGGTGTGCTTCTGTACATGAGAACCTCGTAAAACCAGGTCGCGAGCAAGCTTGTCAAGTATCACCGCTTCCGCGTCATTCCCTACACCATTACATTTTTTCGCCAGGGACACAGCAGTTTCACCTCTAGTATTCCTGAATTCACAATTAGCCCCTCGAGAAATCAAGAGCTCACACATGGCCTTGTGGCCTTCCCTTGCTGCTAACATTAGAGGAGAGTAGCCACCGCCATCAGGAACATTTACGTCGTAATCTCTTCCAGTCAATAATTTGACAGCATCCAAGTCTCCACGACGAGCTGCACAATGTAATGCATAGAATCCTCCTGCGTTCTGGTTGCCCCTTTCAAGTGCAAAGTCAAGCATTACCTTCTCGAACATATCATGGTTTTGGTTTATTTCAGACAATTTTATTGCACTTTCACCAGCTTTGTTATGTAGCTTTACATCAGCACCTGCATGTACCAGCACCCGGAATACATCAACATGACCCTTCAAAGCAGCAAACATGACAGCTGAGAAACCATTATCATCTTGGTGGTCTAGGTTAATATCTCCCCACGTAAGCAGTGCATTTGTAGCCTCCACATCACCTGCTTGAGCTGCAATGATTAGAGAAGAAAAAACAGAAATGCTGCTGGATTTGGGAATCTTTCCAGTCCTGATAACGTCAAGGACCGTTTGTTGAAAACCAAGGTTCCATCTACTTGATACAGCAAGAGAGCTAGCAGATTTTCCAGCAGCGTTAACTAGGCCAAAATCAGCGCCCTCCTTGGCCAGTATTCTGAGACATTCTCCATGCTTTTGCTTACAACAAATCATCAAGGCTGTATCACCAGATTCAGTCCTGGAGTTTAGATCACAACCTGAGTCAATTAGGCATTGAAGGACACCTGATAAGCCCAAACGGGCAGCCATGTGAATTGGTCGAGACTTAGTTTTCAATGTCTTGATGGGGCACTCCATATCGGCATATGAGCTCAAAAGAACCTTCACAGCTCCTACATTGCCACAAAGAATAGCATGATGGAGAAGAGTTCTTCCGTAGTGAGGAGTATTGGGTGACGCGCGTTGCAGAATCATCCTCAAAATGGTGCCAGTAACTTCAAAAAACTCTACTGCACACCAAGTGATGGCATAGGGCTCAGCTAACCCGGCACCCACACGGAACTCTTCTCCTGTACATGTGTCCCATGACCAAGCTCCTAATCTCACATCAACATCTATTCTGGCACCGCCCTGTTAATCCATTAATCACACATGTTTTCCAGTCATTCAACAGAAATATGCATTACTAAATACTAAAGGAGGATAACAAAGAAGACACAGGTGTTATCCCACAAAAATGAAAAAAAAAGGATAAATAAATCAAAGAGAGAAATCAATTTTTTGTGAGATTGTAATCAGTCATTGACTGAGACCAATTGAGCCTCAAGAACAGATATTTCTTTAAGTATCGAGAGACAAGAATATCAAGCAATTTGATCATCAACAATTCACCTTAAAAGGACAGAATAAACAAAACAGTATTAACTTCATTAGAATCAGTTACCACCTCTGGATGAATTCTTACAGTTGGAAGGCAAGTATGCCCGAGTAAATCAATCAACTTTTTTAATCTCAATTTCATAACACCGATAGTTCATAGCAAAGAAGGTGATTGTCAGGCTTGAATGTATTTCTACCACAATAGTCCTTTAAAGATTTCAACAGAGAGCACAGATGAAAATTCACCTTTAGCAGCATACGTACAACAGCAACCTGCCTGCTGACTACAGCAGCAACAAGCGCAGTACAGTGTACATTGGTGTGCAGAGAAGGCTTAGAGGACAGTAGCAGTAATCTACCAGTTGCATTGACGTCCACGCCACACTGCCATTCACATTAATATAGGACGAGTAATTAGTATACTTACTATTCTAGAAGAACCGGTTTCAAATAAAGGAATAACCTTTATGCTTGAAGAATGCATAGTTTGGGAAATCCAATGCTTCTCATACTGGGAATGCTTTGGGAATTGAAATAAGCTAAAAGAATATCACTCGGAGACGAAAAATTACCTTGATGAGAGTGTCCACTACATCTACAAATCCTCTGCAGGATGCTGTGAGAAGCGCATGAACAGCAACATGTGGTCGGACCAAATCAGCGCCTATGAGCAGCTCCGCGGACCTTGCCTGCCCGTAACAGCTTGCTTCCAGCAAAGCATCCTCACAAGCTGGCTGAGATGCTCCAGCTTTAAGTAATATCTCCAGTATCTCATGGTGGCTCTCCCTCACAGCTGCTGTAGTGGCAAATCCTCTAAAGAGTTTATGGTTCAAATCAGCTCCAATGCTCTGCGATTAAGAAAAGTCAAACCTTTCAGTAATTCGTACTAAAAGCGAATCGGCTCCATAAGGTGCCTTGTGCTTACTTCAAAGATTTGTCGCTATGTATGTTTAAAAGCTTTTATGGGTTAGCGTGAAAACATCGCAGCAGCTTATCAAGCAAATAATTGCGTGGCCATCTACAGACAAAGATGGAAATATTACTGACGTGCTAGACAACATGGCAGGGAAGCTATAGTCAAGTGGGCAATAAAATATTTTTAATCATTTAATAAATAGAGGGAATGCACCATGCACTATAGGCTTCAACCGTTAGCCAAGATAAGAAGGCCCCGAGGGCCCGAGCAGGCCATGAATGATTTCAGGAAAAAAAAAATAAAAAATTAAAAGACTTCCATACAAGACGTTATGTTGAAACCAAAATTTCCAACTTGTATGAAATTGCTCCACAAAGGGAAACAAGTCTTCTGTTCCCAAAATTATCCCATATAATAAATTGGATGGTTGAAAACAAAAGATCATCATGAACAAATTGACAAGGTTACAGAAAATGATAATAATTATGCTGTCCTTGTCTAGACCAAAATCATAAATACCCATTATTATGACTCGCGAAAAGTTTCGTTACAACAGTAGGTTTCGCTGAAAACTAAAATTGACTCGATTGAAACCCTACAGAGAAAATATATCCTCCGGTAAATAACTTGCTGGATATCAGCGTAATATGAAACTAAACTACCGCAAATTCCATACAAGTAACGGAGAGTTAGTCGTAGACAACCCCGACCTGATTCACTTCTAGAAAGAAAGAAAAAACGTAAACAAAAGAGAGAAAAAGCTCCAATCAAATTGATTGATGTGTAAGCCGACCACTAAAACTGGGCAACTATGGTATTAGATTGAATTTAACTCCCAATACATTGCCTGCGAATATGAAATGTGAAAACTTTTCCCCAAAAGAGAGACTAAAGCGTGAAGAGATTTGTGCTGTGATCAATACGAAATAAAGTGAAAATTATCCAAAATTTTAGCGAATTTCAAATTCATGCGACAGTGGAGGTTAATCAAACAAACTAGATTAAAAGAGACTTAATAAAAATAAGAAAAGAAAGGTCACACATTTCAACTGAAACCGCTACACAAAATGAGACTCCGAGAGAAATTCCAACTGGAAAGCTCCGAGTCCAACCTTTCTTTTGCTTTTGCTTTTCCATTTTTTCCAGCAACTAAACTACCAATATTTTGCGGACCAATGTTAGGGAAAGCGCATTTAACGCCGATAGATTTGTGGTCCACATGATCCGGACAGAGTACAATACTCGCTAGCTCAAATCAGGTCAGAAAGAGTTATTAGGTTGGAAACCAAGGAGCTTTTAAATTTTCAAACGCAACATAAAAGAAAATGTAGCGGTCTCATTACCAGCAATCTCTTGACGAGAGCGACATGTCCTCCATGAACTGCGAGGAACAGAGCGGTTACGTCGGTTTTAAACTCCTCGAAGTCGAAGCGAACTTCGCAGGGCAGTTCCCCGCGCAAAACGACCTCGCTCTTCCTGCTCTTCAAGCACACAGCTCCGACGAAGTTGACGTCGACGAAAGGGTCGGCGATGCACTGGAGAGAAGTGGCGAGATCGCCGGCGAGAATTGAATCGAGAAGGCGTTGGGAGACCTCGGCCTCGTAATCGACGGGAACCACCTGCTTGCCGGAGAACACCGTCATTGGTGAGAGGACGCGTGGCGTAACCTCAGTGCTATTCAATTATACTTCTGTTCTATTCTCTCTCTCACTCACTGTCCTGTGTTGTTTGTTTGTGTTAGCGGGACGCGATACCGAAGAGATGAAGAGAGAAAGAAACTTGAAAGAAGTGAGCGCCAGAGTGCAGCGTGCAGAGGTTTGTATTTATTTATAAACCATATTGTCCTATATTTAATTAATACGAAGTTAGATTTGATAATAAATTATATAGATTATTACATTCAACGTTTTAACAGTGGGTGGTCGGTCAAATGTTGTCCATCAGATTCAAAAGGCGGACTGATGGGTCCACTGGTCATGGACGAGCGCCGACGTTGGTGGCTCCGCCAAAGTAACGACTTGCATTATTGTAGAATCAACGTAAGATCTTCCTCTTATAATATATTTTAATTTACACGGTCTTAATTGATTAAGATCGTCGGAAGATTTTACGGTGAAAAGATTAAGCTTGCGATTAGATCTACATTTTAAGATGGGGATAAATACTTATTAATCGCAGTTTTTAAATATAGTTACATGTTTGAATCTGCGGTAAAAAACCGGAGGTTAAAAAAAAGTGCAATACAATCGCAAAAATCAATAAACAAAAAGAGAGTTGCGGTAGGAAACTATTTTTGCGGTAAAAATTTTATATTCTATTAATAACTTTCACTACAAGTATTATTTTTCATTATATTCTTAATTAATATGACTAATAATATATTTTTATGAAATATTTTATTTACTAAATTTATTTTATTTTTATTTTATTATTTTAATTTAATATTTTATTATTTATAATTTTAAATTTATATGATTAATAATATATTTTTAATTATTTATACAACAATTAATAGTTTATTACATCAATGGACTTTTTAGCTATTTTATCTCTTTTCAACAACCGCAGTCGTACTTGTCAAACACCTATTTTCACGTTTCAGCTGTTACTAAAATAGCAATCTTAAACACATAGGTAATTTCAGCATGTTAATTTTAATAGGTTATTAACTATCACCACTCTCTCAAATTAAGCCTTAAGTTTATCTTCATTAGAGGTGATGCTTACAAGTGATCGGAGTTGGTGTAAATTTATTATCTGAAAAATATATTAGTATTTTTTATAAGAGGAAAATTTAAATCGTATTTTAATATACATTAAATTAATTTGTATAAATATATATTTTTAGATTATGTAATAAATTAATAATATAAAATCACATGAGTTATAATGTATTATCATATGTGACCTATACCTTACCGAGTTTAGGAATTTTATAAAATCGCAAGAATTCGTACACAAGATTTCTAATAATCCAAAAAAAAGTTATTTGAGACAGCTAAAAATTAGAAGAAGGAAACAAAAAAACTTGTGAGATGCTGCTACCACTCTTTCAGGGTTTCTTGTCAGTGTTGGAATCCATCTCTTCAAGTTGTTGCTTAGTTGACAGAGTCAAATATCTGTCCACTTCTACTCTTTTACTTGTTGAAAAGGCTACCTCTTAAAGCAGTCAATACGATTACAGACGTCCTGCTTTTTTACGGCAAGTTATTCAAGTGAAGAAAGATCTTAGCCCAGTGAAATGGTAAATTTATGATTGTTTAGCCCAAGCTCGACTGACAAGACTGCAGTAGACGACTTTCCATAAGCAGCCAGTGGTCCGTCCATTAAAACAAAAAAATAATAAAAATTTTCCATATGCATAACGTAAAGGACCAAGTAAATGTACCGTTCTTCTAAGCAGCTTAAATATTTTTTTACATTTAATACAATGGGACCATATAATACCATTGGTACACGTCATGATATTTGCAATTTGGACCGGAAGAATCGGAAGAGGACCCACGAAGTGGTGATATCAGAGTACAGCTGGATGTACCAGAGCTCAATCCCAGTGGCGGATCTTGGTGAATCTTACAGGCCCCTACCTTCCCCTGTAAAACTGAGTATGCATTGTCGCATTCGGATGCAGCTAAGCTACACAGTCAGTAATGAACTCGATGAGTACCTCTCACTCCACGTGGCAGTACAGGAGAGACCTCCTGCCAGCTGGAGTACGGTAGCTGCCGACCGCATGGCTTGGGTATATATGGTAAAAGGATTTGTGGTATTAATTATTATCCATTTTGTAAAGTCCAATTCTTTCACCGTTAATAACGATTTTTGAAATTCAAACCATTGTTTTAAATATTATATTAGAAATTAAATTGATAAAATAAAGATTTCAAAATATAATGATTTAATGAATTAAATCGCGATAAAATTAATATATATTCAAAATTAAAAATTTTGAAATATAATTAAAATAAGAGACTATTGTTATTTATAACAAATTTAAAGTGAAACTAACTAATTTCTTCTAATTTATAAAAACAGTTTAGATTAAGTTTAATAATAAAAAAAGTTATTAAGATAAATCCAACTAAAAATTAACTAATTTAAAATTAATTTAGATTTTTTAATGATTGGTTTAAAATAAAATTATTTTTCCTCTATAAATGTCTTATGCCAAAGTCGATTAGCGTGAGGAGGTTCTTGAAGAGACACAGTTTTTCCTGAATAATTGAGTTTAAGTTTAAGTGGTTGAATTTATTATTTCATTCAAATCTCTAAATGCTTGTAACTTATAAATTATTATATATATTTAAACTTTTATTTAATCCTTAATAAGAATGACATAGTCCATATGAATTGTAACTATGAAAAGGAAACTATCAAAGATCATATTAATCAAACAACCATAAAGGTTAAGGCTTTGGTTTATTCCCATGTTGAATTGGTGTACCGATGACAGTTCATTATTAATCCTAAAACTGTCAAATGATTCAGAATATGTTTGAGACCCAAGAATTGCAATCCAAATGGAGACAGAAGTACACTAATTTGGACAGGGACAATAATTTCTGACAAAAATAACCGTCTTGCCTTCTCTCTTTAATTATTTTTCTTTTTTATCTTGTTCTATATATTTGATTTACTGAATTATAATTGAAGTTTTATTTGTCTTTATTAACCAACGAACTATTTTGGGTGGGTTTGAACTGAATTTCGGTGCTTGGTGGTTTTGAATCTTTATTTTATTGACAAGGATTTACCATTGAAGCAATTAGTAATGTTCTCTTGAAATTGATCCCTAACGTTCGATACCTATTGGAATTTGTTTGATTCTTGGTAGAGTCTATTTCTCAATCTAATTGTGTGATACATCTCATCTTATATTATATCCGTTTAGTTAGATGCCTTTTTTTTTTCTTTCGGTAGGTTTTAGTCTAATAAGTGCATAGGAGATGGAGACCTACAGGAGTCCTTAATTTGATTCTCTAATTTTTTGGTTTCATAGGGGATTATGTTATTGTTGTTATATTTAATTTGTATGTGATTCTCCTATCATATGCATCTGGTTCGTCAACTAAGCATCTGCTTCATCAGTTGGTAGGACTTTTCTTCTTTTCTTATTATTATTATTTTCTTAATATTTGTATTCCTTTTTGTCTTATTATTATTATTATTATTATTATTATTATTATTATTATTATTATTATTATGTCTTCTAAATTTTGATGACATATTTGAAGGTTTTTTTTAATTTTTCATGTCATATTTGCCTGTAGATCTATCGAAAATAACCTCTCTATTTTGTAGAAGTAAGGTTGCATACTATCAAACCTCTCAAAACTTCGCATTGATGTAGAATTCAACTGGATACGACGAAGATGATGATGATTTATCAAACCGCAAAATGTCTACTTATCCTTTGCATGGTATAGTCCATTGAATTTCGGGAAAACGACAAGATCTACGTATACCGAGTAAAATGCTATAAAAATACACCGCCTCAATTAATTTTAGAGATAAGATGCATCATAAAATATACCTATGATGAATCTATCCATCAGGTGACGAAACAAAATCTTGGTAAGAATATACGCATACAGAATGCCCATAAATCATATTTCTTCACATTGAGCCCCTTCCTCCATTGATTGTACGGATTTAGCTAACTTTGGTATCCAGATGAACAAAGACAATTTATTGCATGTCAGGGGTTAGTTCGTGGGGTTTCTCTAAGGTCTCCCCTTGTAATAATAAAAGCTGGGATTGTTCTATATTAAAGAATAACGCATCTAGGCTCCCTAGGAAAAGATAAGCTACATTGTATTGTTGGCGAGATTAAAAGTAAAAAAGTGTGAAGTTGAGTTGATCCCTCCTTTTGAGGCCTCCAAAGTGGCGCTTAAAAAGTAAATACAAGTTCTTGAAATCATGGTTCACCAGACGATGATCCATGACCACGTCCCTACATAAGATGGGGAAGTCTTTACAGTTTAGACTATATGGGTTGGTCATCAGCCGAATGACTGTTTGATTAATATATTTCAAAATTCCCTTCATTGAAGGATACTGTAAGGGTCACCGGAGGTGGTGGTGGACGGCTACAGCAACGCATGTGAGCGTCTTTAGTATGGTTTTGGCTATCTTTTATCATGGTCCTACGTACGCTATTGTTAGTTCTCATGTCAACTTCTCTGAAAATTAGTACGTACGGATGGTAGTTGACTGTTAACCTTGCATGCCACATTGCCATTGCTTCACTGGGAAACGCGTAATCAGATCCTCTGTTCCACTAACCCTGCGCTTATTCTGTACCGCAACTAATACGTCGACGTTTTAATTATAAAGAACCATTGAGTTTCACGCCAAGCCGCAACAACAAATTTATCTTCTTTTGAATTGGCTTCCCAATTTATATTTTAATAAACATTAATT
>JANZXR010000008.1:9227036-9259351 GCA_027575705.1 Erythroxylum echinodendron | reverse complement strand
CCATCTCCAGATCAATAGTGTACTTTTGGTCATTTTGTTTGTATTACAAATACTTATTATTTACAATGTAATGTTTTGATTATCAATTAAGATATTTTAACTTTTAATCAGTAATCAAAATTTCGATTTCTGTAAATTAAATGTATACAATAAATTTCTAATTATTAAAATTATGCATTAACAATAATTTAAATATAATGACAATATATATTACATATGTCGGTAATCACAAATTACCGACGATACACGAGTAATTCTGTAGCTCATATAGAAGCAATTATCGACGGAATTTCATTTCTATTGGTAAAGCTTTTAGCAAATATATTGACGGTACGTTTGTTACCATCGGTAAATATATCGACGGAACAAAAAAATCATCGCTAAATTGTACCAACGTTTGGGCACAGAGCAAACCATCGGTATAGTTACCGACGGTAAGATAATATTCCAATGCTAAATTTACCGACGGTAGGAAATTTACCATCTGTAAAGTTACCGACGGAATATGCTTAGACAGTCAGTAAGTGTTAGCTACGGACGAATCTACAACGCTTTCGTCTATCAGTAAATTCAAGATTTTCATCGGTAATTTCCGTCACAAAATGACATTTTTCTTATAGTGTTGATTCAAGTTGCATTGTTTTGATTTTTCATTTTTTTTACTTATAGAATGGGGGAGAAGTATAAGAAAAAAAGAAATTTCCTCATTGAAGTTCTTGTTAAAAGAAAGAAAAAAAAGAAAGAATAAATACATATATATATCTGTGTGTGTGTGTGTGTGTATATATATATATGTGTGTGTGTGTGTGTGTGTGTGTGTGTGTGTGATTCAAATAGCATCGTTTTCAATCACCTCATCGTTTTATATGTACAGAAAATGATGCTATTTGAATCAAAGGTCTTGGATAAAATTGAGTTAAAACTTGTGTGGATAAGTTTGTATAATTTCCTTCAATTTATTTAACTTAAAAACTTCTTTTTATTATACCTTACCGAAGCCACGTTGGAACTCTTATCAAGTCCTTTTGATTATGCATTAGGTTCATTTTTGTTAAGTGGTGGAGACATGATTCATTAGCAAACTTATGGAAATAATTCTCTATACTTTGATATGAGAGCTTAATGAATCCTAAACACTTTGAGTGTATAGAGCAAAATTTGTGAGAGAGTGTCAAGTCTTATTTCATTTAATTTTGATGGAATTGATGAGATGCTATGCTTTAATTCTAAAAATGTATCCTATGAGTGTTTGTCTTCTGAATTATTATTTTAACCTTTAATGTGTATCAGCTCTTTGGATATTTTTGGATAATGTGAAAGAAGATTAGAGGTTGTTATGATGATGAATGATGTGTTGAATTAATATATACTTGAAGACAAGCATAAAGTCGGTGTGGGGAAATTTGATATTTAATTATGCTTATTGAAATTATTTCTTTTTGTTTTAGCTCGACCCTCTCTTTAGCTCTATGTCTCTTATCACTAGGAGGTCTTACTTTACTAGCAGGTTTTTAATAAGTTAAGTAGAAATTCAAAAAGGTTTAACATTTATAATTTATTATCCATTAACTATTATACTTCTTGAAGGTTTGAAAATTCATTACAAACTTCTCCACACTCAACCTATTAATAGGTACAATTTTAAAATTAAATTTATAACTCATTTAATAAATTAATTAAAATTTAATAAGTTAACTCGTTAAAGTTTGTGAATAGCTTATTATAGATTTGTCATGAAATTTTAGCATATCAATTTTTATTTATCTTTTTATAGATTTATCACATATTTATTCATGAAATAATATTTTATTATATATATAAAATTAAACTTCAAATTTACTTTATTGTGGCATTATAATTTTATTTTAAATAAAATTTGCATTATAAATTTTGATCTTCTCAAAATTTGATTTTAAGAATTTTTTTTTTCGGAACAGAGGAATTCGTAGCCGCTATCTTTTGGATGGGTACTGAGTAAACTTTCGGATCGACCCAATAGCCTGTAAATTACTCCAATCGAGTGCTCCGCACTAGACAAGTCCTGTACAACAGGTTCGATTGAGAGATTATTGGTAGGAAAATTCGAACATAAAATCTTTTGGTCTTTTGCCCTCCACTAACTCGATCACCCTTAGGGGGCTTAAGAAGCTTATGTAATCGAGTATTGATAGCATATCAAACTAATAATAAAATCTTTCACATTTAAAATCATACCAACACAATCAAAATGATTTAATTAAAATTCAGGAGTATAATTTCAGTATATTGCAAGGATTTTTCCAATTTTTAGTAAGACATTATTTTTATGTTTGTCAATATAGCCGCCCACACTAAGTTATAAGGAAAGCCCATTTGTTATTGGGTTTTTGTGGATTGCCATACCCATTTTATGTGTTAACAAAACAATGGCCCGAATGGAACTCGGGCCTTCAGTGGAAAACGATTGCCAACGTGACAACTAAAGATGTGCCAACACCGTTCAACAACCGATAAATCAGTCGTTGAATTTGAGAGGAGTAGCAGTGACCCGATAATCCAGAAATGGCGTCAACTACCCTGGAATATGAGAAGAAACAGAGTACAGTACCCACTTCTTCTTCTTGATTCTAAAACTATGTTAAATAAACCCTCATATTAAATATATGAGATAGCAATGGAGGATAAGAATCACCGGAAAAAGTCCTGATAATGGTCTCATTTTTTTCAGGTTCTGGTAAAAGGGTCGCTGTTGTTGGTGCAGGTGTCAGGTAGTTTGCTTTTGTTTTTCCAGTCCATTACTCAATTGTCTGATATCTGGACTGTTGACCAGTACATTGACTACTGTTAAGGTTTTCCAAGTGAAGAAGTGTTTTTGCATGTAATAAAGGAGAAATCTTTATTACCTTTTGAATACTTTTTGGAATTTACTTACGATAAAAAAGTTAATCTGGGAAATGTTGGTCTTATTCCTCTTGATGTTTCAAGAGCCTGGATATTCAACTCGGAATTTGTGTCTCTCTTATGGTTTAGAAATTATTTTGGGATACCTACCTTATGAGGGATGCTCACCTATGTCAATGTATGTCGAAGCGGGCTTGCTGCAGCTTACAAGCTGAAATCACACGGCTTGAAGGTCACAGTATTTGAAGCGGAAGGAAGAGCTGGAGGGAAACTGAGAAGCGTTTCAGATCATGGTCTTATATGGGACGAGGGTGCTAATACCATGGTACATTAGTCCAAGATGTTATGTTAGATTATTTAGTGATCAACTTTTATCTTTTCCCGGGGGAAACTTTGATGAGTTAGAACTACATCTATCTGTCAGGAGAGAAGTTCCTTTAGATGCTTGAGAAAGATGCCGAGATTGTTGACATTTGATGATGATGATTCTATTGATGCCTCGTACTGTAGTTTATTTTTGTTTTTTTTTCCCTATTTTGTACAGACTGAGAGTGAGATGGAGGTCAGAACTGTACTTGATGATCTTGGACTACGAGACAAGCAACAATTCGTAAGGTTTCCTGTATCATCACGAATGTATACATGCCGTTTTTCCCGTGAACAAATGAACCATAAACCTTTTGATCGCATTCTTTCAGTTAATACAACAATTGTTGTTGTGGTCTTTAGTTTGGGATGCCAACACGATTTTGAAATGGCTTTGTTTGTGGTACTCAATATAGTGAAGTATGCTTAGTAGTTCTCAGGTTCCTTTTGAAGTTTATAGCTCATAATCTGCCTTACTATTTTTTTGTGAAATGTCACAGCCAATATCACAGAACAAGCGATATATTGTAAGAAATGGGAAGCCAGTGCTGGTATGTTCACCTTTTTGTGTGTTTGCTTCCAACAGATAATGCTTCTCTTATAGCAAGATTAGTCTTCCTTTCAAATGCATCGATTGTTTTGACTCACCGGTAGCATTTGTTTGCTGAATTTTGAAAACCAGTTACCCTCAAATCCCATTGCGCTGATCACAAGCCACATTCTTTCTGTGCAATCAAAGGTTTGTTCGTCTGGAGTTAATTTTAGTATCTTAGAACTAGTCCTAAGCTTAATTTCTTGAATATGCAATCCCTGCATGCTTGTTGTGTTTGCAGTTTCATATCATTCTGGAGCCCTTTTTGTGGAAGAGAAGTGAGTGTTCGAAGAAGTGTGATAATAACACACATGAAAGGTAAGAAATAGAATTTGCCATAGCAATATACTCAGTACTATTGCATTTTGTAAATTCCTTTAAGTTTCACATTTTAGGCATTATCTTACTTTTTTTATTCTCTGCAGTGTTCGTGGGTTTTTTCAGCGTCATTTTGGAAATGAGGTATGATGTCTCACTTTAACATCAAAAGACATTAAAATAACAGTTTTAAAAGTTTGAGTAAAAGATGGTTATTCTTTTTGTTCTCTCCAGGTTGTTGATTATCTTATTGATCCTTTTGTTGCGGGCTCAAGTGCTGGAGATCCTGACTCTCTTTCTGTAAGTAGTAGTCTGACTAGGGACCGGCTTGCCTTCTGTAAAATTCATGATTTCTTTCACCATTTTTAAGAATCAATCATCCTGGCTCAATTATCCAAGATACGTTGAGCTGGATATCCTTTTATGCCATGCATAATCCAAAAGATATAGTTGCTAAAATTGATATCGTTAATCATATCAGGCTTCTGTAGCCTGATGTTAGTTTTAAGCAACTGCTTTTAGTAGCCAGTAGTCCACGTACTTGAAAAAGAGTCTTCGCCATTTCTTCTCTTCTTAACATGTTCCACAAGTTCAATCATCTTGTTCCTTTTTCTGTTTTAGGCACAATATTCTTTTCCAGAGCTTTGGAATTTAGAAAAACGGTAATTTACAGCTTAGTTTTTTATTACCTACACTTGTATGCTAAGAGTGTTTCATTAGAAAATGATTTAGAACTATTGTCTTGAGATCAATGACCTTTTTTAAAATGTTCATACTTGCTGCTTGATTCACTTAAGTTGATGAAATGCAAATATTGTTACTTTTACAAGATTTGGTTCTATAATAGCTGGGGCTATTCAAGAAAAGTTATTTGCCAAAAGGGAGAAGAGTGAAGATGGGAAGTCTGCTCAAGAAAAAAGGAAATATCGACGTGGTTCATTTTCTTTTCTAGGTGGAATGCAGGTAGATGTAGTGGATACCTTTTCCTTCTCAAATGATCTAGCATAGGTTTTTCTGCTTATATGTCTTTGTATCCTTTGGTTATATTATCTATGCTACTCTTGGTGTCATCAAAGTTGATCTGGATCATTTTTATTGCTTACGGGTTTGCAGCTCAACCTACGTCTGTATTGGCATAAGTAATGGTGCTTGATTTTGGCATTCTCAACTTTAGGTTATCCTGTTTTGGTGATGTATAGCTTATAACTATAACTTCTATGTTGGGAGAAAACTAGCTAAACTTGTAGGCTTGTTACAAGTCAATGCGAAAACCAGCCGTAGAACATAATGTTATTTACTAAATTTTTTTTTTTTCCTGATTTCTAATTATGCAGACTCTCACTGACTCACTATGCAAAGAGCTTGGGGAGGACAACCTAAAGCTAGAATCAAAGGTGCTTTCATTGTCATATGTTCATGATGAGAAGTTAGAGAACTGGTCAATTTCTCATGCTTCAAAGGGTGGCAAGCATTCACAGGACTCATCTTATGATGCTGTCATCATGACGGTTAGTGGTTTTGGTAGCAGCAATTGTTTGGGGTGCTTATGTTGTTTTTTACTGAGACACTGCATGGTATAGTATCTAAGTCAACATGCCTAGCCAGTAAAAATTACTTCTTTAGCATGGAGAGTGCTTAAAAACTGTTACAATTATTCTATGTTGCTTGAATGGAATAAAGATGGAAAGAGACAGAAGAAACACCTAGGGACACTCAGATATTAGCTGTTAAACCCATTCTGAACTTCTATTGCATAGCTAGCTTCGGAGTAAGTTTGATGTCTTGGTCAACCTATAATTCAGGATGTCAATTACCTGAAAATGGACCTTTCAGTAAATGAATGATTTATTGGAAAACTTTCCCCTTTGTTTGAATAACACAATTCCATCTTGCATTCTCTAACCTAAACACATTGAGGTATATACACATCCTCTAAGACCGTGCCTCGTTATGAACTTGTTTTTCTCAGGCACCACTATGCAATGTCAAAGAAATAAAGATTACAAGAGACAGAAATCTCTTTCCCCTGGACTTTATTCCTGAGGTACTTCCCATAGCAATATTGTCATCCTTGGCAATTGCAGAGCTTTCCATCAACTCAGAAACTGTGGCCATATTCCTATATATGCATCTTTACCTGTCACTTTCATTTTTAAGCAAATCATCTTTTCATGGTTAATGGGTACAGTCTAGAAGGAAATATAGCAAGCAACATGTATTTTGTATAATGACAATTTACTTTTTTAAAATTTTGTTATCATTTGGAGCAAAACCAATAAGTTAAACTTTCTTGCAACTAAATAATTTTGATAAGCTGGTGAAATGTCACTACGGGCCTTTGTGTGCACTCTGAGTAGGGCAGACTGGTGCCCACTTCAAATTTGCTTCAATATTAAATTATTGATTGCCCTCATATTGTCTCACCATGTACTAACCAACAAGGAACTGCTGGTACTTTGAACTGCAGAGATAAAAGAGATATCTAATCTGCCCAACTATTTAGTAGTTCATTTTTACATCACTAACTCTGTTCACCGTTATTTTGATGTTAGGTGAGCTACATGCCACTGTCTGTCATAATTACAACATTTAAAAAGGAGAATGTTAGGAGACCCCTCGAAGGATTTGGAGTTCTTGTTCCCTCTAAAGAGGGACAAAATGGTTTAAAAACTCTTGGTAAATCCTCAACACTACCCAATGCAACTAAATACCTTGCATTTTCTTTCTTAACTTATTACAAGGTGTGCTCCTGTGTGTAGGTACGCTTTTTTCCTCCACGATGTTTCCTGATCGTGCACCCAATGACCTTTATCTCTATACATCCTTCGTTGGTGGGAGTCGAAACAGGGAACTGGCTAAAGCTACAGCGTAAGAGGAACCTCTTATACTTCCGTTTGGAAAATATAAGCCAATTCAAAATACATCCAGTAGCTTTATACTCAGCAAAAACCTTGCTTCTCTACGTTCACATAAAATTACCTGATGTTCCAGGGAGGATCTGAAACACATTGTAACTTCTGATCTCAGACAGTTGTTAGGGGTTGAGGGAGAGCCTACATTTATGAAGTATGCATATACCTATTTTATACACTTTTGCTCTAGGTGAAATAAATGTTTAGTGATGAATCATTAGAACATTTTGATGCAGTCATTTTTACTGGAGTAAAGCCTTTCCCTTGTATGGACGGAACTACAATGCAGTACTGGAAGCGATCGAGAGAATGGAGAAAAACCTTCCTGGATTCTTCTATGCTGGTAACTGTTTATGCATGATTTGTATAATTGTTAGGATTGTTGAAGGACAAGTGATCTTAGAATCTTCTAACAACTTTTATTAAATAAAACCTGTAATCTGTGCCTGCTTGCCAGGAAACCATAGAGGTGGATTGGCTGTCGGGAAAGCTATAGCCTCAGGATGCAAAGCAGCTGATCTCGTGATCTCCTACTTGGAGTCTTCATCAGATGGCAACATTATGAATGAATAGGCATAGTTTGTCCCTTTTTCTTTGTCGAGTAATCTGGCCCTCCCCTCTTTCGTAAGAGATTATATAAAAACATGCAAGCTAACAAAGTTGGTTTTCGCCAACATTTCATTTACATCCATCAGTTGCAAGTATTTTCTAATGACGGCTGATTCCCAGAGACCAGCTGTCGCCTGTCAGCGACCCAAAAACACGCAACAACAAAAAAATTCAAACTATTTTGAACCCCTGTTATTCTTGGTGCGTTCGAATTCCCAATTATGAAAATAGTTTCCTAATTTTGTTTTCTACAAGGGAAAAAGCGCAAATTTAATTTTAATATTTTTACTAAATTATACTTTAACGTTTTAAAATAAAATTTCATGTTTACAAAATATTTAAAATTAACTTTTGAGTAATTTGTTATGTTAGTGTTCATATAATATTAATTTATTATTTTTACCAGACAGGTGGGTCTTATTACGTCACGTGTCTTATGCCCAATAATCCTTAAAACTCTTTAGGGGTACACTTGCTTTCATTGTCAGTTTCTTTTTATCTTTTTATCGTGGTATGAAATCTCCTAAAGGTTTCAAACATCTGGCTTTTTGTCTTCAGTATAAAGATCCAAGTAAGTCTTATAAGTAGCATCATTAATAATAAAAGTAACAAAGTAATTGTTATTACCTAAAGGCTCTACCTCTATAAGACCACATAAGTTAAGTATACTAGCTCCAAAGTAAACCTTTTATGAAACAAAAATTGTTGCTTTCCAAACGTGCAATGATAGTAGGGGTTGAGTGAAACAGTAGTCTTCGTAGGATGAGTGATTTGACATATAGAAACTTTATCCTTGCTCACTAATATGCCCTAATTTCAGTGCCATAAATCTAGAGAATTGTTCCCTTCAATTGTATGTAGTTCTCCGGCACACATCTTTAACTGTGTCTTGTATAGGGTGCAGCATAATTCACCAAGAGCACCTGTTAATGCTTCTTTACACATTTTCCACTTTCCATCATCAAATGTGAGCTAATATCTTTCTTTTTCAAGCACATTTGACAAATTAAGGCGTAAGTAAAGAATACATCAAACTCCTCTTAGAGGTAACATGCATTCAACATCAGTCTTAACTTAGATGCCACCCATACTGATGATGCTATTGAAGCTTTGATTTTTTATCTACACACTTTTAAAATTACCAATCTTATAACTGGTGAAGTATACCCTCTTTGGAACACATTGTATGAAGCTTATTTATTAACAAGTTATTTAGAATTTGAGTGACTAATGTAAAGACAATCACTGGTCACACGAATCAATGATAACTCATCATCTATACTTGAGGTTGTTATTGTAGTGTTATTGTCATTTGCATCTTTTTGGTTCTCTTGCTTCTTCTAGTCTTTCTTTCACTTGTAGTAGAATGCTTTTATATGACTAGATTTGGTGTAGTAGTGATACGTTGTGGTCTTCTTCTTCTTTTTTGAATACAAGGGAAAGAAAACATAAAAAACCGCTACATACACAGAATCAGCCGTAGGAGATACCCCGGCGAGTAAGAACACGCAATCGTGGTTGGCGAAGGATCAGTAAGAACATGCAATCCTGGTAGTCCTTGCAGAGTTGTCGCGGCCAGACTGTCGGCGCTTGTGTTCCCCTCCCGATAGACATGTTGAAACTGCACCTCCCAATTGCGATCCAACAACTCGCGGAGATCCTGCATCAAACCAAATGGCACAGTCAGTAAGCCTCCGGAAGAGGAAAGAATATTAATAACTTGAAGCGAGTCGACTTCTAATATGATCCGCCTGTGACTAAGGGCTCATGCCATGGTGAGGCCCGCGTGAACCCCCTTTTAATTCGGCGATCAAAGGTGGGCATGCCTCAAACTTAGAAAGAAAACCCCCAAGCTAATGGCCATTGCAATCTCTAAGCAACCCTCCAGCTGTACTGACAGAGTTCCCAGAATGCACCGAGCTATCAGTATTAACTTTGGTCCAGCCCTCCGGAGGTGGGGGTCCATTGGACGAGAGTCTCTATAGGAAAACTAGACGGGTTAGTGACGTTGTGGTCTTCTTACCGTCTTTAGACTTGAATATATTGTTAGACTTGTCCTGCCATTTGGAGCCTCTACTTTTGTTTTTTGTTTTATTTCTACTATAAGACTTGTATATTATTGACACTAATCTCCTTTGTCCTAATCTCTCTACTGCTCTCTTTAATCACATCAAAAAAAATCACCATTTAAAGTAGTGTTGTTGATAGTTACATCCAAAATTTTCTAACTATCTAGTACGGAACTTAACAGGAATAAAATTTTTAGCTCATCATTAAGGATGATCTTCATGGTGGTCAACTTATTGATGATATGTTAAAAATCGTTGAGATGATCAAGCACTAATTTCCCAGCCTTTAACTTCAGGTCCACAAGCTTCTTAATCAAGAAGCCTTTATTTTAAGTAATCTTCCTGAAAAACTGGAGGAAGTAGTTTCGCAAACTTTCCAATTTTACCGTGGTCGTCTTTAGCACAAATAAAAAACAAAACCAATCAAAAGCAAAATAATAAATGATACCAGAAATTTGGTAATGCAGTTTAGCACTCCTTGCCTACGTCTGCGGGGGCCTTACCCATATTAATTCTTTCACTAACGACAATAATTTTATACAAGGCTTTACTAAGCCGACACTACTTACTCCTTGACACTATCCCTCGTCCTCACTACCCGTGAAAGAATTTTACACCCAATAATACGACCGATCGTGTTAACTTCGTCAGAGGATTTTTCTCTACTACTCTTAATGAAAGACAATTAATAAAAATAATTCAAGTGATTAATCAAATAAGAAAAGAACAATAATACATTTGAGATAAAAGAGCCTTCTCTATTATCAGCTTCCCGAACTATATCTAAATAGTTATCGACTAGCTGAAATAATTTGCGCTAGCTTTAGAGTCAAACTACAACTACGCAGTTAATAAGTGATACCCAATAGAACATATACGCAGTGCCAAATTCTCCCAGTCAAAAACTACTCCAATGGATGAAGATTCAGTGCAAGCGATTTCCAAAATAATTAGTGCATAAATGTGAATCTATCAATGTTGAAATCACACACATGCACATGCATAAAGAGAACCACTTCCAACAGTTTGCTACTCCAGCGATTTAATATCAAAACAAAAGGCCAATAAAATCATACACAACCCATCAATTTAACCCTTATCCAAAACCTTCACTAAGTAAAAATAACACACCAAATGCAAGAGCTGAGTCACGCAAATCTCAACATCCCTTCAGCTGTGTTTTTAAAAAATTTCATTAACTCTTACTACACAATGGATGCAACATCACTTGATTCACTTGTCCCATAATGACGCAACACCACCTGATTCACTGATCCCATAATAGATATATACACGACTCTAACAATGAAGACCCATACTCCAATTACATAAAAACCAATTTACTTGATCCTTATCATAAAAATCTAGCAATATTATATAGCCATGTTTTCACCACACAACTCCAATATACCTTCGTGTCTTTTTCTCGAAATCAAGCAAGACTTACACAAAGAAATTTTCATTTATGCCCTTCAACCCACATGGCCATAATCAATCAAACCTCTAGTCAAGATACACATCAATTAGAGATAGAACTCTATTACAACTAGAAGATTATCCCTAATAGCTTTTTGAATCTAAGTCAAACAAAGATCAAACAAAGATACATGATTAGCTATCATCATCCAATTAATATCTTATAGATCCAATTAATAAAGAATGCAAAAACTAATTACTTAGATATATAACATATATCCTAACAATCTCCCCCTTTTTGGCATTGCTTGTCACAAATAAGAAATTCCCTCTGAATAACATAATTGGACATATAAGTATCAAATTCACAATTCATATGAACTTCCCCTCAATCCAACATCAAGTTCTAAAGAACATTCATAGAAACAATAATCCAATCATCTAAATTTCTCCCCTTTGAGACAAAAAGATGCCAAAAAGCAAGATTAATAGTCATGGATATACCTGCAAATCTCTCCCTAAATGTAACAGTCACCATAAACAATCTCTCCTTTAGGACAAAGTAATGCCAAAATGCAGAATCATAAGAATCAAAAATAGGTGCAGTGGAAGAATCATAAGCACACCAAAATGACAATTTATTACCATTCAAAACACTGAGAGATATGCCCGAAAGAGAGAGATATATACCAGAGAGAGAGACTCGTATTGATAAGAGAGATGAAAAGTATTCGATGGAGCCAAATAGAAGTCAT
Source organism: Erythroxylum echinodendron (assembly GCA_027575705.1). Taxonomy (NCBI): domain Eukaryota; kingdom Viridiplantae; phylum Streptophyta; class Magnoliopsida; order Malpighiales; family Erythroxylaceae; genus Erythroxylum; species Erythroxylum echinodendron. The sequence continues at coordinate 9,247,434 of JANZXR010000008.1, read as the reverse complement.
GATGCAAACTACTTAAAAGATTAGACGACAATGGCAACATAAAACTTAAAGAAGAACTAAAGAAGACAATTTTTTTTACTTTTCTTTTCTTCCTTTTTTTAACAAATAACATCAAACCATACTTAAAAAATGTAAAGCACATAGTTCGTATGCCCCTCGAATTCCTCATTACGTTATCTCGGTCATCAACTGTCTGATTGATTTCTTCATCTGAAGTAACTGACTTATCTTCAATTTGAACAGTTTCTTCAAAAACAGTAACTAACTGTGAATATGAACACTTTCTTATTTTTCCTTTACTACGTCTTTGTGCTTGTCCTTGATCCTTTCTAACCCAAGTGGATTTCAGTATTGAAGACTGATTATGAAATTTATATGAGGGATATAGGGTCCTTCGGTTTTGGCTTCTTTGAAACAAAATCTGTAGTAACTTGTAACATTTTAGCCTCATGTGCCCGATAACTCCACAAAAATGACATGTGGGAACATATCTTCGATTCTTCCTTGATGTTTCTTCTTAGACAAATATGGGTATATCAATTTTCTCATCATTCACCTTGGAGTACTCACCCTTATGGCCAATGCCTTGAAGATCTCCTTTAACCTTACTGATTTTCATTAACTTTTCTAGTTTTTCCGTGCTTCCATTCAACATTCTCAATCCCTTTTCGGTACTTACTAATTTCATTCTAGCTTTACCAAGCTCATCTAATGCCAACTTCGAATTCTTTTTTAACCCTTGGATAGTGTTCTTCGTGGAGAGATTTCTTCTTTCAATCTTTCATTCTTTTTATACGTATTCCCCCATTTTTCATACATAGTTTTGTAAGCCTCGTAAATATTCTCCTTTTTATCATCTAGGTCACTTTCATCACTGTCATAATATGATACTGGGTCTTGAGCTGGATTGTTTGTATTTTTCTGAAAATTTTTCGTTTTTCCCTCTTTTACGTCTTCAGTTACTTCATTCTCAGTTATTGTTAAGCAAGTAACTAGACTTTTGCTATGTAAAGTAGCTAATGCAGCACTATTAACGATTTCTTCTTCACTACCATACTCACTTCTGGATTCATTCTCACTCCAAGTGCTTCTAAAGGATTTCCCTTTTCTCTTTTTCAAAGTGTTAGCACATTCAGTTTGAACGTGCCTGAAGCCCTGACATGCATAACATTGAATTCTCTTCACTTTTCTTTCACCCTTTTGAGCTTTGGCTTTTTGCTTTAAGTTGATAATCGATGAGCTCCCACCATGTTGTCTGAATTCGGGTATGTCCTTTTACATTTTTTTCAACTATTTACTGAACTCTCATGTTAATAGCTCTATATCTTCATTCTCATCAGATTTATCTTTTGTATCATTCAAACTTTTTACAGTTTCAACCTGTAATGTTAATTCTTTGCTTCTTTCTTGTTTATCCCTTAAAAGATTCATTTCGAAATTTGTAAGAATTTCAATTACCTTCTCCAATGACAGATCATTAATTTCGTGGGCTTCTTCTATTGCTGAAATTTTTGGAATAAATTTAGGAGGCAGTGATCTCAATGTCTTCTTGACTAGTTTCAAATTGAAATATTTCTTTCTGAGTTGATGTGCCTGATTTTCTATATCTTGCAATCTTTCATGAAAGTCCCCAATAGTCTCATTTTCATCCATCTTCAGTTCTTCAAACCTCACAACTAACATATGTAATTTTGACGCTATCACAGATTTATACCCTTCATGAATAGTCTGCAAAGCATCTCACGCTTTTTTAGCCGATTCACAGGTTGATATCATTGAGAAACGTCATTCATCAACCTCACTAAAAATCGCATGCATTGCTTGTAAATTTCCAAGTGCCCTCTCTTCTTCTGCTCTTGTCCATTTAGATGGATCTTTTAGAATTATCTCTCCCTTATCGTCAGTAATCATCATATGTGTCTAGCCATATAACAACAAGTTCCATGCTCTTGTTCCCTGTGCCTGAATAAAGACCTTCATTCGTGATTTCCATGCAAGATAATTGGAATCGTCCAACAACGGTGACCTAATAATTGATGCTCCTTCTCTTATAGTCATGTTTGCAAAACTAGGATCTACACCAACTTACTACCAAGTTCTAAAACAGTGACCCGTTCTGATACCAATTGAAAAACTGTAGGAAGTAGTTTCGCAAACTTTCTAATTTTATTGTAGTCGTCTCTGGCACAAATAAAAAATAAAACCAATCAAAAGAAAAATAATAAATGACACCAGAAATTTGGCAACGCAGTTTGACACTCCTTGCCTACGTCTGCGGGGCCCTAACCCAAGTTAATTCTTTCACTAACGATAATAGTTTTATATACCCCTTGACACTATCCCTCGTCCTCATTACCCGTGAAAGAATTTCACACCCAATAACACGATCGAATCGTGTTAACCTCGTCAGAGAATTTTTCCTTACTACTCTTAATGAAAGACAATTAATAAAAATAACTCAAGTGATTAATCAACTAAGAAAAGAATAACAATACACTTGAGATAAAGGTGCCTTCCCTATTATTAACTTCCTGAAATATATCTAAATAATTGTCGACCAATTGAAATAATTTGCGCCAGCTTCAGAGTCAAACTACAGCTGCTCAGTTAATAAGTGATACCCAACAGAACATATATGTAGTGCCAAATTCTCCCAGTCAAAAACCACTCCAATGGATAAAGGTTCAGTGCAAGTGATTTCCAAAATAATTAATGCAGAAACGTGAATCTATTAATGTTGAAATCACACACATGCACATGCATAACGAGAACCCCTTCCAACAGTATGCTACTCCAACGATTTAATATCAAAACAAAAGGCCAATAAAATTAGGCATAACCCATCAATTTAACCCTCAGCCAAAACCTTCATCGAGTAAAAATAAAACATCAAATGCAAGAGTTGGGTTATGCAAATCTCAACACCCCTTCAGTTATGTTTTTCAAAAATCCAATTAACGTTTACTACACAATTGACTCAACACCACTTGATTCACTTATCCCATAACAACGCAACACCACCTGATTCACTTATCCCATAATAGATACATACACGGCTCTAACAATGATGACCCACACTCCAATTGCATAAAAACCAATTTACTTAATCCTTATCCAAAAAATCTAGCAATATTATATAGCCATGTTTTCAGCACACAACTCTAATATACCTTCGTGTCTTTTTCCCGAAATCAAGCAAGACTTACACAAAGAAATTTTCATTTATGCCCTTCAGCCCACATGGCCATAATCAATCAAATCTCTAGCCAAGATACACGTCAATTAGAGATGAGACTCTATCACAACTAGAAGATTATCTCCAATAGTTTTTTGAATCTAAGTCAAACAAAGATACATGATTAGTTATCATTATCCAATTAATATCTTATAGTTCCAATTAATACATAACGCCAAAACTAATTACTTAGATATATAACATACATCCTAATACTTCCTTCTATAACAACCCTCCAATTTCTTCCACAAGTCGAAAGGATTTGTCTCTTAGGATACGTGGTTAAATATGCTAATATCAATCTACTGCTTAATAATTACCAAGATTTTTTGCTTCACCTTTTCCTACACTTTATTTGTCATCTTTTTTTACTTAAATGAGACGTTGTCTTTTATACTTTGGTCCACATTGATTAGATCATACAGATCCTTATAATACATGAGATCTTCCATCATAGGTTTGCATATTGAGTTGTTAGTCGATGTCAACTTCATTATAGAGCTACTGTCACTCTTGATACTTAAGGCTCTGATACCAGTTGTTGGACTCCATGCAATAACACCTTCAAGATCAATATGATCACTCAATTAATAACAAACTACTTAAACAATAAAGATGACTAAAAGATAAATTGCTCACATGATTTAATATGAAAAACCCTCCAGTATAGAGGTAGAAATCACAAGATAAACTGGCAATAAATCTACTAAATCAAATAGCAAGATACAAGTGTTATAGGTTTTGAGCCATCTTATTCTAAATACACCTCAAAAAACAACCATAGCTAAAGTCTCTTTTATCTCTCTCTCAAAATTTTTAAGATTGAGTTATATATATATATATATAGTACTACTCTCAACTAATCGTAGAAATCAAAATTCGATAAAACTATAGTAGAATAATGCTATTTGGACTCAAAAACTCTTCTCAAATGTTTCTATCTTATGCAACTTGAATCTTTCAAATTTTTCCTTCAATCTCAAGAGAGTAAGATTTTATACCACTTGCGTGTAGTGACTGTGTCCCTAAAAAACTCGACATCGTAGAGATACTCGATCTCAAAGACTTACACAGACAATGAACACAAGTGTATCCACCAATGACCTATTAAAGTAGTACCTAAGTAGTTAAAGATGTCAACAACTAACTAAGTTAGGCTTAGAGGCCTTCTGTTTACTTTCTTGCATTTTTGCCCATCATGTTTTAAATACCTATAAATTGCTCATTTGAACAAAGATTTTCAACACGAAAAGAGTTGGATTATCATACGAGATAAAAAAAATGTTGCATTTTTCTCTAATCTTTGTGCGTTATTACTCTTTTACTGCAAAATATTGATATTAAATTGTGAATGGATGAATATTTATCAGTGATATGCCACATCAATGCTTACAAGACATAAAGTAATCATTTTTATTAGACAAATAGATCCCATTATGATGCGTATTAAACTAAGATCCACTTATCTTATTAAACTTAAATTAATTTTAGTTGTATTTTTCTTAATTTTTTTAATTTTTAAAAAATCTAATAAAACCTATTAAACCTGAATTAATCTAAATTATATAATTTAACCCCAATCAAACTCTTTTAAACCTAAAAAACTGTAATTACCCTAAATTATCAAATTGACTAATGTCCTCCATCACTGTCCTCAACTAGGAGATTTTCAATTTAAAAACAAGGAAGTTCAACTTTATCTTTGAGTATGACAAGAGCTTCTCCAATTCAAGAACATTCACGATAATCTGGACGTGCACAAATAAGACCAACAAAAATTAAAGTAGCCTTACTGTATTCTTCAAAAAAAAAAAAAAGAAAGAAAGAAAAGAAGAAATAACCTTACTATATCTTTCTCATAACATTTCAGTTTTGTGGTGGATCAACGACATTGATAATATTTCCTCCGTTATATTGCTCCCAAACTCATTCCACAAGATAGAAGCAACGGAGGGGGAGACAGAGAAAGAGATAAAAGAGGATGACGACATTGAATTAAGGTGGGAGGGGGGTGATGGCGATGTACTGAAGAGAGCTAGAGTTAAGAACAGTGACGAAGGAGGGTTCATCAATTTGATAATACAGAGTGAAAACATTTTCTCTTTTATTAGATGTCATTTGTTCTATGTAAACTTTTTAAGAAACGCCAGAATATTACAGTACAAGCTTGGTGGATTCAGACATTATCCTTTTCCTTTCATCAACATAAGTTAATGACACTTGTTTCAGTTGATGCGTTGTCTTATTCAATCGGTGTTAACTTCTAGTTAGTTGCATGTGCGAAAGCTTTGTTTCAGGTTGCATTTGAATTAATTGAGCATAACCATGTACATGGTGAAAGGCTGGACTCCTGATGAAACTGCTAAGTAGTTAAACAATAACTGCATGAACTCTTGACTTATAAGGGAATTAACTTACCGAAGTGTCAGCATCAACATTTACAGCATAAACTACATAATTATCCTAAATTGCTATTCAATAAATTTATAAGTGAAATTCAATAAAAAATACGTAAAAAGGACTTTTGAGTTAAAATATAATATTTAATTTTTTTTCTAGGCTTCTAGAAATGCAGGTTCTTGAAAATTTTACTAATCAGTTGGTTGAGGGATCTGTCACAATGCTTAAGAAACAAGGGAAGGAAGGAAGGAAGGAAGGTAGGAAGGAAGGAAGGAAGGAAGGAGAGAAGTCAAATCCCACAGAAACAGAAAGATGTTGAGAGACTCAGTTTCTGCAGATGTATCTATCTGGATGGCTACGTCTCAACCTTTCTGTAAAGATTACCTTCATTCTTAACTTCACCAAACCAGGAGGAACAAACGTCAAGTGTGTTTGTGTGTAACCCACCATGTATTTTTGGATGTTGGCAGTGGCCAAAGGCGGTTAAGGTAGTCATGACTTAAAAAAAACTCCACTTACTAAAATAACATTTTGACATTTCATGAAAAAATAAGCATAACTTAGAAAAAAAAAATGTTTTCTCTCATCGATTACATCATTTTTAAACCATAGTTTTAAATTATTTTAAAAGAAAATTGTATTTATCAATATTTTCAAAATTAAATTGAAAATTAAATTAGTATGATAAAAGATTTAAAGTTTAAAATATTCAATTAATATTAAATCGTTTTAAAAATTGTTAAATAATAAATAAAATTAATAAAAATACTAAAATGACTGAAGAAGAATATTTTTATTTAAAAATTTAAATTTAATTAAAATTATTATTTTAGTTTATTTAGATTATTTTTAACAGCAGCTTAGTGACGTAACAAAGCCTTGTCGGCCAAATCTGAGCCAACCAAGCTAGAAAACGACACCCTATCCATGAATGCCTCCACGCGCAACCACTGTTCGTGAGTTTATCCTAAATAAAAGATTCCTATGTTACACAAACGATCAGACAGACCAGACCAGTCAAAGCACTGATTGAAGCGTGCCATAAGCGCTCCATCGAAGCGCGTGATATTACCTTCGATTTCACTAATCTTGAGCTTCGTTTAGTCTGGCATGGCACTTCTCCCCACAACAATGAGGACCAAATTATAAAAAAATCAAAGAGAGGGCAATTATTTTTATCTGTCAATTATTTTTATCTGTTAAAGGACAGGCTTTTTTCATATTATTCAACCAAATTTGGAAGTTCTCTTCTCCATCATCACATCAAACTTTTAGTTTAACAATTTATTCTTATATATACTATTTTCATTACCGGACATTCTTCATTCTTAGTTATTTGCAGCTGTCTCTCACCTCACACACACTCTCAGATACTGCAAAGGAGACGTTTCTTGTGCACTGGCTTTTCAGGTAGAAGAAAATGTGGTGAATTTAATCCTCAAATTTTACTTCTTTCTGTTGCTCTGTGTGCTCTTTCGCTGAGTAGAATGCTTCTAGCTGCGTTTGCATTTTGATGTATTTGCTTTCTCCTGTCGATTTTCAGCTCAAAGATTGAAACTTTAGCTGGTTTAAGTCTATTCTTTGGTTGATTTAATGGGGGGATCCAGTGGGTAGTGTGTGAATGTCAATGCTTTTCAGTCACTAGGTAAAAGTTGTTGCATGCATTTATATTTGCTTGGATTTTCAAGATTGGCTAGTCTAAGATGTGGTTTTTGAGCTAACTTAGGCAACAGTTTTCGTAGATTTGATGTTTGATCTTCTTTTCTCTTCTGTTTAACCAGCTATAAGCCTATAAGTCTCCAAGTTTGTTGCTTTACTGTAGTTACAAAGTTGATTGCTTTCTAGCTTTGCAGTATTTATGTATGCACTTAATGCTATGTCCTGACCCGGATAGTTTCTGTTTCTTTGTTGTTAAGCGGATCTTAGTTGCTTTTATAGTGTAAAGCATTTATTATCTGCTGTTTTCTCTTTTCCTCTAGCTTGATTTCTTGACAAATGTTTATTATCATTCTTGTCCGACTTGAAATCAAGCGTGCTCTAATTTTGGATTGAGAAACTATGCTGGTAGTTGTGGAAATGTTAGAGAGAACTTGTTGAAGTTCTGGGTTATCTGATGCTCTCCTTTTACCTTATTTTCTGGCAATCAAATTAAAATTCATTATTGATATATTGAAATTATTCGTTTTCCTTATTTGTTGTTAGCATTTTATAATGGATCATATTTTGTGATCTATACATTTTGTATCGGTTTACGTGCTTATGGTTTTTTTTTTTTTTTTATATTGCAGGGATTCAGAGATCTTCTTGCTTCATGTTGATAGGCAGATAACAGCTGGTGTTTACGTTGGCAGAGTGGAGGTTTTTATTGGAAAATGGTTCTTGGTCTCAGTGCAAAGGGCAAGAAAAGTGCATCACTGCAAGTGAATTATTTGATTCATATTCAAGAGATTAAGCCATGGCCGCCTTCTCAATCACTTAGATCTCTACGCTCAGTTCTGATTCAATGGGAAGGTGGTGGTCGTTGTTCGGGATCTACCAACACTGTTGTCCCTTCACTTGGATCTATTGTTGGTGAAGGGAAAATTGAGTTTAATGAATCCTTTAAATTACCTGTGATTTTGGTAAGGGATATAACTGCCAAAGGCAAGGATGGTGATGCTTTCCAGAAAAATTGTGTGGAATTCAACTTATGTGAACCTCGCAGGGATAAGATGCAAGTATTGGCAACTGCTTTAATTGACTTGGCAGATTATGGTGTTATCAAAGAGCCTATGTTCATTAGTGTTCCAATGAACAGCAAGAGGAGCTTTAGGAACACATCTGAGCCGATGTTATACATTAAAGTGCAGCCAGCTCATAAGGGTAGCTCTGGCTCTTCGTCAAGGAATGGTCTGGCAAAAGTGAGTTCACTTGACAAGAATGGAGAATCAGTTTCAGCATTGATGAATGAAGAATATGCTGAGGAAGCTGAAGTTTCCTCATTCACTGATGATGATGCTTCGTCACACTCATCTTTGACTAATGGAAGTTTGGCCTCCCAAAATGGAGAAGTAACTGTGTTCTTCATTCTATCTTTTTCTTTTCAATATCTCCTTTCAGTGCTTTTGTTTATCTGATGTCAGTTTCACATGGTTACTTTGGCTTCTATCAACTTATGCTACCATTCCTCTCATTATTAATTTTTTCAGTCCATATGAACCTTACTGAGTTGATGGATAAATAGTGACATGTACCGCAAAATAGTGCTATGAGACAGCTCACCTCTATTATTAAATGCAACTAAAGACAGGCTGCTGATAATTTCAATTGTGGTATCGTTAATGGAAACAGCCTCTGTGACTCTGTCATTAAATCATTATTCCTAATAAATTTCTTTTTCTTGGCATCAGAATGGAACAGAGAGCAAAGGAATGGTTAGCAAGGATCACAACGTTGGTCAAAAACTTGCCCTTCAAAATGACATTTCACCACCAGAGAATTCTGATGAAGGTTCATGTGCTCTTCCTCTGCATTTATGTTCTGATTTTTGGGTCACAATAAATGGTAATGGCTCTATGTTGACCTCCTCTGACTCTTGTTCTATGTTAATCCAAACAAATGATGCAGCTCGCAGTTTCCATTCTTCATCACCTTATACTTCTGAAGATCAAAGGGAAGAGGCCAATACAAGCACAGTAAGTGAGAGGAATTTGGATATAGTGCTGGAGGCTCATGACAAAGTTCCTAGCATCAAAAGCATAGCTGAAGTTGATACTGAACAGGACAGTAAGCAAAATGTAACAGGTTACTTTCCAGATGAGTGTGAAAATCCATCAGCAAGCAATCTCAGTTTTACAAATTCTGGTGATCTTCCAGTTAATGAAGCAGATTGTGGAAAATATCTGGGGGCTGGAAAATGTTCTCTGGAAGATACTGCACAGGAAAGTATAAATATTAGTTCCACTCAGGACATGATTGAAAAGGAACCACATGAGAATGAATCCAGAACTCTTGTCGATACCTTGGCCCAAGTTTCTACAAGATGTGATGGCTCACCTATGAGTGATTCTCTTTCTTCCACGACAGAAACTGGAATGAAGGACAATCTCCCCAAAACTGATAGATTAAAACTTGTTAAATCTGTTAGGTCACAGTCAGATTCTGTTAGGAGCAGCAAATTTGTGAGCAAAAGTCAGCACAATGAAGTGACAGAATTTGCTGCCTCAGGAGAAATAGACAACAGTGCGGGGAAATTTAAAGTTACCGAACGAGTGAATTCGAAGGTTTATCAAACGAATACAAGAACCACCAATATGGACAACAGAATCCAGAAACTGGAATACAAAATAAAGATGCTTGAGGGGGAACTAAGAGAAGCTGCTGCTATTGAGGCTGCTCTTTACGCAGTAGTTGCTGAGCATGGAAGCTCCATGAGCAAGGTACATGCTCCAGCTAGGCGTCTTTCCAGGCTTTATCTTCATACTTATAACGAATATTCCCAAACCAGACGAGCTAGTGCTGCAAGAAGTGCTGTATCAGGACTCGTTCTAGTCGCCAAAGCATGTGGAAATGATGTCCCTAGGTATTTAAAAATCACTTCTTTTCAACCATTTTCACTGATGTCTTGAACCTTGCAATTAATTTTCACTCTAAGCATGTAGCTTGGACTGAAAAAAGTACTTGTAGGGTTGCAGATTAAGTCACTAATTTTTCTTCTACTTTTTTATCCATATCATCTTTATTTACCAGAAAGGTTCTTAACATTTGGTTGGTGACTTTATGTTACTGAACTTATAACTACAGGTTGACATTTTGGTTATCAAACTGTGTTGTTTTGAGAACAATTATTTGTCAAGCAATCAGTGATGAAGTGCTACGGCTTCCGACAAGACCACACAAGGATAAGAATGTTGTTACGGAAAGAAAGAATAATAAATCTACTTCTTTAAATTGGAAGATTTCAGCCAGCCAAATGGAGAACAAGAATGAAGCTTATGGAGATATAGTTGACTGGGAGGGCCCACGAAAACTAGTATCAGCCCTAGAAAAAGTTGAAGCTTGGATCTTCACCCGAATTGTTGAATCCATCTGGTGGCAGGTTTTCTACCTCACTAATTTTTTCCGACTGAAATGATAAATCACTATGTGCTGTCTTAAATTTGAGGGCAATTAACTTGGTGAGTGATTTATGTTCTATATTCTCTTACAGACGCTTACACCACACATGCAATCTGCGGCTACAAGGTCCATCAATATATTATTAGGTGCTGGCTCAAAGAAGAATCTCGGAAGGACTTCTAGTTCATGTGATGAAGACCAAGTAAATTTTTCACAGGGCCTTTGGAAGAAAGCTTTCAAGGATGCCTGTGAAAGACTTTGTCCTGTTCGAGCTGCGGGGCATGAGTGTGGCTGTTTGCCTGTGCTAGCCAGACTGGTAGGTTGTGGTCAACTTACTGACAAGTTGCATGTGGTATGTGATTGTGGAACCCTAATGGCTGCATTTTTCATTTAATTGTTATGTAGATAATGGAGCAATGTGTGGCTAGGTTAGATATAGCAATGTTCAATGCCATCCTCCGGGAATCAGCTGATGATATTCCAACCGATCCAGTTTCTGATCCCATTAGTGATTCTAAGGTTCTTCCAATTCCAGCTGGGAGATCGAGTTTTGGGGCTGGTGCACAGCTGAAAACTGCGGTAAGGAATGCTAACTTATTAAGACAACTTTTCTGCATTTAATATTGTACCCAGCATGAAAGCTAGTGTATGGTGAAAGTTCATCTTAGGTTTTCAAACCATGCTCTCATCTTAATGTAAAAAATTCAATAATCAAAAGACATTTTTTCCCCTTTCTTTTTTTCTGAAAGCAGATTGGAAACTGGTCAAGATGGCTTACTGACCTATTTGGTATGGATGACGATGACTTACTTGAAGAGGAAAAAGATGAAGACAATGAGAGAGAAGACTCATCTTTTAAGTCTTTTCATCTTCTTAATGGTTTGAGTGATCTCATGATGCTTCCAAAAGACATGCTCTTGAGTAATTCCGTTAGGAAGGAGGTTTGCTAGATTGCTTAGTGCCTCTCATATTTGATCATAATTTGACATGAAATCTGTTGCAAGTAACACTTATAGGGCTAGCTTTGTTGTCTTTTGAAGGTATGCCCACAATTCGGTACTGAATTGATCAAGAAGGTTCTTGAAGTTTTCGTCACGGATGAATTTTGTCCTGATCCTATTCCAGACGTTGTGCTTGAAGCCCTCGACTCTGTGGTCAGTCACATACTGTTTATCAACTCATATCACTTGAGTCAGATAAATCCTCCTTTAAACATGTTTCTGTATATTGGGTGCATCAACTGATAGACAAACCTTGCCACTTCAGTTGGGATTGGTGCGGTTTAGAGATTTGATTTTGTTCCCAAAGATAGTGAATTAGATGGTTGGTTAAGTTGGTTAATAAGACAACTCCTAAAATTTCTCTTCCAAGATTGGCAACTTAGAGATCTCAATTTCGAGTTATATGCAATATAAGTAATAATAGACTGCTCTAACAGAGAGGTCTCGTGGGGTAGATTCTGCATGGCCTCTTCTAGAAATTTCAAATGCTTAGCGGATAATAGGTCACTAACATGGTAACCAAAACTCCTTGGGATGTTTCTGCATTGAAGGAAGCCTGAAACAAATAGCCATGCCTGACGTTTATTGATTGGACCCAGAAACCGAGCTCTTGCGCATCATTTGACCAAATCTTCTTGTTTTTGTTTTGGCGTAGGATACAACTGAATCTGGGGAGGATTCTATCACAACCATTCCATGCACAGCAGCCCCGCCAAGGTACTTGCCGCCTTCAGCTGCTTCTGTTGCTGTTATTATTGGAGAGTTTGGAGGTCAACCTCAATTGAGAAGAAGTGGATCCTCAGTTGTCAGAAAGTCATATACCAGTGATGATGAGCTTGATGAACTGAATTCACCTTTGACTTCAATTTTCTTTGAAAACTCTCTGCCTTCTCCTGGCTCCACAAAGCTCAGCTGGAAATCAAAGGAAAAGGGTAGTCCGAGTGCGATTAGATATGAACTTCTCAGGGACATATGGATGAAGAGTGAGTAGTAGATTGTATACTTGCACGTTGTTGAGCTGTAAATTTGTAGTTAAAATTTGGGTCTTTTACTTTGTTATTCTTGTATAAAAGCTTAGCTTTAGAGGGCGATTAAGTGGCTTGTCATTGAATAAAGTGGATGAGAGTAGTATGAAGTTTGAAGGGAAGCTTTAACATTGTCTAGCCTCAAATCTGGGTTTTAGATAGATGAATAATCATATCCTTGTCGATCAAGAAATGGCGCTAGAAGTTCTCTATATCTGTCTATGTACGCATCCTTAAGCCACCAAACTTTGCAATTTTGCAGCAAATCTTCAGTAGCAAGTGCAGGTTTGCTAACTTAACAAGGTGTAAAATTTAGCTCTAATCTTAAGAACAAACATCCACCGGAGTTCTTTGCTCCATATCTCGCCAAAATTATCTCATCAACATACATACTCATTTTGCATCTAACTTAGAACTATAACTCAGAACATCAAAACATGTCAAAATTGCCATGGACACTGACACTTTGCTCACTTACATATTTACTACATATGAACTAGACTAAAGCAGTCACCAGTTACCAACGAAAAAACAACTCAAGCAGCCAGTTTAATACAGTAATATGCTTCAGGCGTAATGCAGCCAATAAGCCCTGCCAAGTTCCTCCAGGCGCACCCGCTAATTGAAAGTCCAGAAATTTCTTTTGTTTCCTGTAGTAATCTTCCAGTGCCTTACCCTGATGGAAAATAAATTGTCAACAAAATCTCCACAAGTGAAAACTTGCCAATTTCCAATAGAAGTTGGTAAACCATCAACCGAATAAAAAGAGTACAGAGAACTATTTTTCCAGGCAGCATAATAAAGCATACTATAATCTTTTTTAGATATAACCACATTCCAAGAACAATGACGAATTCAGTATTAAGCGTCAGAGGTAATAAATGCAATTCAAGTATTCTAAAGTTTGACTACGCCTGAAAATGAATAATTTGACCAAGGTCGGAAATTCTTTAATGTAAGCAGATAAAAACTAAATCCTATAACGTTGGCTTCTATACAATGCTGATTAGAAATTTGCAGGAGTTATTATTCTCAGTTTAAAGACAACAAACTGGGAACAGATAAATTGAGGAATGAACCAAGAATAAAAATCGTAGTACCTGCTCAGCATATATGGAATTTTCAAAGCAGTTCATGCATCAACAAGAGAGGAGCTTGAACTTCCCACACTAAGAAAATTCCTTCTTTCAGTGTGTTCCTCGGCCGGTTTAAGATTCACAACCAGATCAATATCTGCAATATGGTCAAGAATCTCCTGAAAAGAAAAGCCATGCAGGGTCTTTGATGTTATTCCACAATTAATATCAACAATACTGAAAAACTATAGAAAATAACACGATGTACAGTCATTTAATCTGATCGACCACAAAAGCATGGGACTTACAGCCTAAATTCTAGTCCTTGGAATACCATCCAAAATCAAGCCAATTTCACCCCTACGGAGTCCTTCTTCAAGCCTCTTTGACAGCAAGCCAAATATTACAACTTCAGGCACTAGCTTTCCTTCATTAACCGCGTTCGCAACCTGAACCCGAAAATCACAACCCCAAAAAGCTTAAAAACAAAATACTTCCCACAAGGCATTTCTCACAGCCCAATAAATTCGATCATGGAATAAATTCGATCATGGGCTTTTTGAAAAGGAAACATAGAAAGCAGAGACCAAAATCCAGGCAAAAACCAGACCACATTGGATATAAAGAACAACAACAAAAAAAACCCCACTATAAAGAGGGGAACGAGGGTTAAGCTCTTGGCGAAGAAGGGTACCCATGGAAATGTGAGGAACATCGAGAAGTGCCAAGAGCTTCTCAGAATAGACGTGCGTTTTAGCTCCGGGCTCGCCAATCAACACCCACTGCGCTCCTGTACCCCAAGTTTTAAATTACATGCATGACAGGCTCCACAATTTCTCGTTTTTAATGGCTTACTACTTTGTCTTATTATTTCTCCATAGACTTGCGCCATTTAATTGACATTAAAGATGGGCCAATTATTACTCTTGCTTCATACGTGTGATGAGATGGGATATAACTTAGCGACAGAGTTTTTAGGATACAACTTAGCAACGTAATTCATTCATTAAATTGAAAATAAAGTGCCTATATATAGACTATAAAAAAACTAAAATGTAAAAAATAAGGGCATTAATAACTCACACAATCGCTACTAAATCACTACATCTAAAAAATAGCAACTAACTCTACTACACATTTGACTAACAAATAAACTCAATAATTTCAAAACACTAATAGAATAGAACTCAAACTTAGTCAAACTACAAGAATCAGTCAACTATGAATCATATTTTTAATTAATCTTCAACACTCCCTCATGGTTCAAAGTCTCGCACTAGCAAATTGTCTTATTAGAGCACATCTTTTCGAAACTTCCAGAAGCACTTCTCTTCTCTTCATGATGCAATTCTCATCAACTTTCCATTGGAGCACATCTCTCCAAATTAAAATTCATGGTGCATTTCTCATCAATTAAATAAAAAAAGAGTTTCTTCTTAAGTAATATCAATCATATTTACTTGTTCTTCCTTTTTAAATCTGTAATCTTTCTGTAAATGTCTAAATCTTTTGCAATTATATCATTGAGGCTTTCTTTTGTGCCAACAATTTTCTTCTTCATGACCAGGCTTCTTGCAATGGTTACACTAAGGGATTTTTCCTTTTCCCTTTGCAGCTTTAGCCAATTAAGCTCCTTCAATTATCTGTGGAGTTTCTCCTTTTATCATAACCCTTCTTTGCTTCTGTGCAATTTTGCTCTGGGGTAGATCCTTCCTCAATAGCCTTATTTTGTTCACCAATGTCATCAATCGATCAAAATACTTTTGTATGCTTTCATGTTCTTTCATAGTCAAAGTTACAAAATCTCTTTTGAGATTTAAAACTTGCATCTTCTTCATTCTTTCATTTCCTCGATATAATTCCTTCATTATATGCTAAGTGCTCTTACCTATTTCACAAGTCATAATTCTTGTGAAAACTGATTCTGAAACTGCAAAGAAAATTATAGATAATGCTCTTGGACCTTTTACTGCTTCCTCTTCATGAGCTCTTATTTGATTTAATGTTGGATTATTTCTTAAGGCTGGTAATTCCTTTTCTTCGTCCACCCATTGCCATAAGCCGTGACCTCTTAAATGAGCTTTCATCTTAACAACCCATACTTAATAGTTTTCATCATTGAAATTTGGGGGTAGGAGAGTAGTTGAATTGCTAGAAGCCATTGGAAGAGTTTTCTTTTTTTTTTGTTTCACTCAATCTCACAGTCCCTTAAGGATCTATGACTCTGATACCATGTTGGAGTTTTGGGATGCAACTTTATAACGTAACTCATCCATTGAACTAAAAATAAAATGCCTATATATAGGGTACAAAGAAACTAAAATGCAGAAAATTAAGATATTAACAACCCACACAATCACCACTACATCACTACATCTGCAAAACAACAACTAACTCCACTGCACATTTGGCTAACAAACAAACTCAATAATTTCGGAACACAACTCATAAACAGTGCATCTCTATCATTGACAATACTTGGAAGGATACCATGCAAGCGTACGATTTCCCTAGCAAAACGATCAGCTACAGTTCTAACTGTGTAGGGGTGTTTCAGGACAATAAAAAGAGCATATTTGCTAAGTTTATCTACTACAACCAATATGCAATCGAAACCATGTGATTTAGGCAGTCCAGTTATAAAGTCCATAGAAATATCAAACCAAACCTGTCGCGGTATCGAAAGTAATTGTAAGAACCCTGTTGGTGACATTGTCTCATACTTGTTTTGTTGACAAATCAAACGCTCAGCTATATATTGATAGATCTTTTTCATCATTCCAGGCCAATAAACATTGACTGCTAATCTGCGATATGTTCTGAAGGCGCCGGAGTGTCCGCCTTGAGGAGTGGCATGGAATTCTTCAATTAGTTTAGATATCCAAGCAAACTTCGAAGGGAGAAATAGTCCGCCTTTATGAAAGAGTCTGCCATGAATAATTTTGTAATATGCGAAGGCGCTCGGGGACTGCTCTACCCGACTTTTAAGTTGTTGATAGGTTTGATCTTGCTGGATTTCGTGATCTAATTCTTCCCACTATAGCCAACAAGGTATAGATATTGCTGCGCACTCGATATCTTTGTTCCAACGTGATAAGGAATCCGCTGCTCGGTTGAGATTGCTTGGTTTGTATTCAATGTTTAATTCATATTCTAGTAGTTTAGCCACCCAATTTTGTTGTGCAGGAGTAGTGATATGTTGTTGCAATAGATGGCGAAGACTGTTGTGGTTAGTTCGCACATTAAATTTCTCCCTACAAGATATGGTCGCCAATGCCTTATAGCTAACACTAAGGCCATGAGTTCTTTTTCATATGCAGCCTTGGCAAGATATCTAGGAGCAAGCACCTTGCTGAAATATGCAATGGGCTGGTTAGCTTGCATCAAAACAGCTCCTAGACAGCTACCTAAAGCATCGCATTCTACTGTAAATTCTTTGGAAAAATCAGACATGGATAATACTGGTGTAGTGGTAATGGCTTGTTTAAGAGTATCAAAAGATGTTTGCGCCTCACTTGGTCAATGCCATTTTCCTGCAGCTTCTTTTTTAAGCAAACTAGTTAAGGGTTAAGGAATCTGACCATAACCACGGATAAATCGTCTGTAATAGCCTGTCAATCCTAGGAATGCCCAAACTGCCTTGACTGACTTTGGAGTAGTCCATTGTAAAACACTTATGACTTTTGAAGAATCCATAGACACGCCTTTAGCTAACACCAGATGCCCCAAGTATTCAATCACAGTATGTCCAAAACTGCTCTTCTTTCTGTTTGCAATGAATTGATTTGTTACAAGCCTATTTAGCACAACTTCCAACTGAATCATATGTTCCTCCCAACTGCTGCTGTAAATTAATATGTCATCAAAGAATACCAAGACATAGCAACGGAGGAAGGGCCTAAACAATTCATTTATGGCTGCTTGGAAGGTAGAAGGTGCATTAGTCAAATCGAAAGGCATTATCTGAAATTTATAATGTCCAGAGTGGGTCGAAATGTAGTTTTCGGTATGTCTTCCTCTCGTACTCTTATCTGGTGATAATCGGATCGTAAGTCAATCTTGCTAAAAATTTTTGCCCCGTTAGGTTCATCTAAGAGCTCTTAGATGATTGGAATTGGATATCGATCAGCGACTGTGGCCTTATTGAGTTTGCGATAGCCAACGCAAAATCACCAACTATTATCCTTCTTTCATACAAGGAGGATCGGGCTTGAAAATGGACTTGAACTAGGCTGGATAATGCCTGTAGCGATCATGTCTGCAACATGATGTTCAATCTCATCCTTCTATCCATGGCTATAACGATACGGTCGAACATTGAATGCTGTTACACCTGGAAATAAAGGAATTTGATGGTCAATTGTTCTATTGGGTGGTAGACTTGTAGCTTCTTTAAAAATGACTTCATATCAAGATAATAACTACTGAAGCTGCTCTCACTGATGGTCAGAAATGCTAGATTGATCTTCTTCCATAGTCAATATTGATGCATGCCAAATAATTAACCCATATGCTGCATTCTGTGTCTTGCATAAGGAACACATCGATGCTGAAGAATTCATTAAAGAACTATCTCCCACAAGACGAGCAGTCTGATCCCCCAATGAAAATTCCATTGACATATTCTTCCAATTGTCCTTAACCTCACTTAATGTTTGCAACCAGGTGACCCCTAAAATTAAGTCAACATCACCCAAGGGAAATAAAAAACAATTTACAATTACCGATATGACAGCGATCATAACCGGTACTGCTGGACAATAGCCGTCAGTTTCCTTCCGATGCCTATCACCTAATTTGACTCCGATTCTGGCTGTAGGTTCAATCAGAAGTCCTAGTTGCTCAGCTATCCTCTGAGACATGAAACAGTGGCTTGCTCCATTGTCGATCATAACTACAATCGCGAGTTCCCCAATCTTACCCCAGAGTTTCATGGTGCTACCCAAATTCGAGCTGCCCATTGAAAAGCATGGTGATTCTAACTACATACACTGTCCTTCTGTTATTATCGCGTCGCCTGCCAGCGTCTCGTCCATGACTTCAAGCTGCTTGTGTTCGGCATCATCAATGGTGTCTTCCTCGTCGGCCAATATCAAAGTTGGCATTGATTTCCTAGGCACTGATGCAAAGGGTTATAATGTTGATGATAACAGAAACAAAGACCTTTGCACGAAGGTCTTGAAATTCCTTTGGTGTATATCGATGTAAGCCTCTGTTTCCCCCTGTACTGGAAGCGGTTGAATGTGCATTGGATAATGCAGGGTTGGTGGGGGGGAAAGATCTGTGAACTGATGTGGAGTCGGGCTGGGTTATGCTAAACGGTCGAGCAGGATATGTGCTGCTAGAAGGTAAAGAAGGCACTCCACCTGATTTGGTTCCAACCACTAATCTCGCCTGATTGCCAAGCCCAAAACCATCTTCCTTGGAGTCCAATAGCAGTGGTTTCTTCCTCGACAAAACCTAAGTTCATATTTGATTTCCCGGGTTAGCTCCATGGTACGATATAGATCTATCATTTCGTGCGAGCGGATGTGTACCCGAATTTCTTCCTTGAGACCATTCAAAAATTGGCCGATGAATGTTTCTTTCGGCCAGGTATGAATCTAGGCTGATTTTGAGACAAACTCCCAAATATAATCTTCAATGGACCCACTTTGTCTTGCTGAATCTAAGGCTTCATAGGGATTAGTGGCCAAGGCATCGCTAAAACGAGTGAGCACTTCATTCTTTACATCCTCACAACTAGATAAAACCCTCCAATCTTTTAACCATGTCATCCAATTTAAAGCATGACCTTCCATGCAGATTAAGGAAAGCGTGACCTTCAGTTCGTCTAGGGTGCGTTGGATCGAGAAGTACTGTTCAGCACGACGAACCCATCCTAAGGGATCAGTTCCATTGAAATTTGGTAGCCCGATTTTTTTTTGCAGATATTTGAACATTGTCCAATGAAATAAATCGATTCTGTGGTCGTGCAATACTGGCAGGTGTGACACTAGCAGGTACAACAGAAGCTGCTTCGGCTGAGGTGGTCGAGCTGCCTCCACCGTCTTTCAGTGTTTTTCCTCTAAGCACTGTTATCAAGAGATTCTTTATTTCTTCTAGTTGTTGTCGGTTCTCAGCCAACTATTGGTGTAACATCCCGTTCTCATATTAAGGGTTAGGACTCAAAATTTCAGTACATATGAGCTCAAAGAGAGATTAAGGAAATGCATTTTCTTGCTCGTGCATAATGTTAGTATATGTGCACATAACTATTGAATGTTTGCACATACAAAAGTGGTACATGCATTCATTGACAACTTCTGGGTATAATTGATATTAAATGTGATTTTATTTGAAAATGAGAATTTGAGGGCGTAGAAAGAGTGATCTTGGTATGAGTTACGATAAAGAAAGATTTAGAAACAAAATTGGTAGTGATCTGAAAAATGTTCACTGAGTGTGCATTGGTCTGTTAGCCATAACTTTTCTTCTAGTAATCCACATGAGATGATTATTTGCTTGGATTACACTAGAAACATATGGCTACATTTCTTATGAAGAAATCGAATTTCAATTCTG